>JAEQBH010006693.1:0-79949 GCA_016808115.1 Tetrastigma voinierianum | reverse complement strand
GCATCTCAAGAAATAAAATCACCATCCTCGTTGCCCCCCGCCGCCACCCCTGCTACTACCGCACCTCGTTGCTACCGGCCGCACCCCGACCGATGCCAAAGCCTCCCATGATAGAGCTTACTATGTTGATGAACGAAAGAAGCAGTTCCAACATGGGCTTTATAAATGTGAGGTAGAAATCAACGATTATTCCCTAAGTGCTCTACAAGAAAACACAAAAGATATACTAAAATACCATAATATCAAAATACCAAGGGGTTTATTTGGTTCTTGTTTTTCAATACTGTTTTTGAGGACACTTTGGAAACACAAAACTTCATTTTGGTATTATCTGGATCTGTCTTTTAGACCGAAAAATGAATTGAATTTGTTTTTCCTGTTTTGGTTTTTTTTTTGTTTTTCTTGTTTTTTTAAATAATAAACAATTTTGAAAACACAAATCAAATAGCTCAAAATATTGTATTACCAAAAAAAGTAGCATCTTAAAATTAAGCTTAAAAGAAACATGAAACACGATGGTTCTACAATACGACTTGAAAAAGGATTCTAATTTTAATTTTTTGTAGGGCTCTTTTACCTTTTTTTCCGTGTGTCACTCATAGGATATAAAATCTACAGGAAAAAAAAAGCGTAAGCATTTGGGCAACAATCATATAGGAATAAAATTGAATAATAAAGTGTCAAGTAAGAGATTGTTTACCGTTACTGATAGTACATTTCCTACACCCTATGCCCCAAGTTTCCATAACTGGAGTTATCACCATCTGCAAAAATCATTTATTTTTTCATTTTAGGAGTTGGAACCTAAGGAGGAGTATAAGTATAAAGCTTAGTGTTATTTCCAATCTAATAGGTGTTACAAACAAAAACTTAAATTCAACTATCTATCAAAAATCAGAAGCCATAGTGTGGAGTAATGACATAATAAGAATTCACTCTTATTAAACAAGTCAATCAAGCACAAACAAGAATATTATAGAAAATGTAACTATCTCGACAATGAACTTGGAAAACACATAGGCAAGAATGAGGGTGAATGTCTCATATATATATATAAATACATACCCTTGGGAAATAACTAACAAGAATGTGTGACACCCCAAAACCCGGTTCATTTTTATACTCTTTTTTTTTTTTAACAGTGACCCAAATAGTGCACAACACCGTGCAATGCTGCAAGCCTGGCCGTGTGCCTAGTGCTACGCATTGAGGCGCGATTAAGATCAAGTAATCGTCGCGGCGCTGCTAAGGTCCCGCGGTTATGACACACTACGCCTCGTAATACCCAAAAATATGCACTAATAGTTTTATAACATGTTTAGGGTATTTTGTAGGTATAATTTGATTTTTTTGTAATTATAATTTAATCCATAGACAATGCAATAAAAATCCGCGGAGCACGTGTGGAAAAAAAAGTGGTGAGTCAGGCATCGGACAATCCTCTGGTCTCTAATACTAGAATCCACCGTCAGAATCTTAGGTATCTAATCATATGAGAATGATATCATCAAGCTAAATGTTGCCAATATAATATTAGGACATTCTAATGTATCCATAGAGGAATTGATTACATATTCATAAAATTTTGTAAAATTAACTCTACTAACCAATACTTCATGTATCAGTGTCCTACGGTCATAAATTATTTTCTCAACCGTTCGCATTGAAAGACTTTCTTCCAACGCATCTTTAACCAACTTAAGTGTTAAGTGATGTGATTAGCATCCTGGAGTGTAAGACGCCAATAAATATTAACATCTACAACTCCGCAGAAAGAGCAAAACACCTTAACCAAATATGATAAATGATTATGCAACTTTGTTCAAGGCTAATATGAAATACTTTCACTAAGAGTGCAACATAAATTGGCAAAACACCTTAAAATAAATTGGCAACCAAATATGATAAATGATTATGCAACTTTATTCAAGGCTAATATGAAATACCTTCTCTCGGAGTGCCGCAATAACGATACTTCAGAATCATTCACTTGCATCAACAAAAATGTTCCACTTTAATGTTTCGCTCCCATAACTCATGTACAAAGGCCACTCGATCACAAATGGAATGATCAAATGAAGATCGGGCTCCTTCAAAATCTTCTTAAAAGTTTGCCTTTGTTCGATAACAAACAACTTTTTTTCGAATTAAGATTGATGAGTTATCAGGAAAGACCGCGCAATCGTCATGCGCCATTGGCGCCCTATGTTGCGACACACTTCGTCTTCGTAATACCCCAAAATATGTCCTAATAGTTTTATAACATGTTAAGGGTATTTTGTAGGTATAATTTGAATTTTTCGTAATTATAATTTGTTAAGTGAGAAAATGTCGAAAACCCAAAATTTGTACAAGATACAAGGGTATATTAGTAATTTTTCAAAAGGATATGGAAAAGGCATAATATGAGAAGCGATATGCCATTATAGAAATAAGAAAATCAAGGTTGTAAATAGAAGAGAGTATAAGGACTAAAAAGTAATAAAGGAAAATTTAAAAATATCAAAAGGGGATAAAGACCAAATTTGGTCTCACATTCTAGGGGGCTTCACGTTTGGAGCAAAGAAGAGAGAAAATAAGAGAAGAAGAAGAGGAAGAAGAAGGAAGAGAAGAGCAAAAGGTATGGAAGTATGGGTTTTTATGCATTAGTTTGGATTTTGTATGGATTTTTGTACACTAGAAAGATGCTATGATTTTTGTATGAACATTTCTCTACAAATCTGGGGTTCAATTTAGTGGAATTTGGAATTCGTGTGATTCGGCTTTTTGTTTTGGGTTCATCTTCGATTTGGCTCATGGATTGTAATCCCCAATTGAGGAATATTTATATTAAGGACATATCGGGTTTGTGGAAGATGTCATTAAAATTCTCCAAACCCATGTTTTTGTTTTTGCCATAACTTGGCCATCACTCATCCGAATTGAGTGATTCAAATTTTTGGGTAAATTAGACTTATAGGAGAACATATCTCCTTGAAATCGGTATATCCAAATTCCGAACCCTTTAGGCTCAGAAATTCATCCAAAGCAGAGCAGCACGCTATGGTGTGCAACAGCCCGAGTGGGACACAGTTGTCATTTTTCTGATTGTTGGCCTCTAATTTCGAATGGCCATAACTTCTTCGTCCGAACTCCATTTTGGGCGTTCTTGGACTCTATGGAAAGCCCATTGAGTCAAGATTCTAACCATATGCCTGTGGAGGACAGTAGGTGAATATAATCCTGCTGAAATCTAGGTTTTTCCAGAGTTGCTAGCTGGATAGGGCTGGCCGGCTAGGATTTGCTACTCATGTGTGATCTCCAACTTCGGACGGTCATAACTTCTTCGTCCGAACTCCGTTTCGGGTGTTCTTGGACTCTATAGAAAGCCCATTGAGTCAAGAATCCAGCCATATATAGTATGATGAAATTGGAACTCATATTAGGTCCAAAAATCATGAAAAACAGTAGGCCCTGCTGGTAACCATAGTTTTTCATATTATGAACTCATAAATAGCTCATAAGCATACATGGTAACCATAGTTATTCATGCATATAATGAGATATGAAAAATGCAAATATACAAATAAATGATTGTAAATATCACATATGATTACCGGATGATAATAATTATTAGGGAATATGAGATATGTAATCGAACATAAAATACATGGATTGTTCATGAACATGGTGTGGTAGATGACGACATGCCTATTAGAAAAATAAGTCCGCAAAGATACCGATCACTAAGGCAATGTTCGTCATTACATTTCGGGCCCTTATATAGATGGTCATTGTCTCAACATAATGATAATAAAGGTTTTGTGGCCTTATAGATGGTTATTGTCTCAAGATTAATGATAACAACGCTCCGTTCTTTATACCAATCGCTTTCGTATGCTGAATAGCATCCTTCGCCCTCTTATATTTCCTTTATCCACTTCTAAGGTTTATACAGGCATGAAACATGAAACAAATGACAAGTATACGCAAATGATTCGAAAATGATAAAAGTACATGACATGATATGAGAAACATAACATTGCTATGTGATGATATGTAAACAAAGGACAAGTACATGTTGACAAGAACAAGAAGAAAATGTAAACTTAATCAAATGAAAATGATATGATAAGAAAAGTATAAGAATGCATAAATATGTGTAAATTATATGTATGGAAATATATATAAGCATGTATATGACAAGTATAGAATATGACATAAGTATATGATATGTTATACGTATATGTAAATGTGTGGAGTTGAGATGAGACTTTATTAGTGGTCATCCACGAAGGCTCCCACTAAGCGTAAAGTTTAGCATGCAGCGGTGTGCTATGATCAGATAATCCGCACGGGCCTCTAAGGTAAACACATCGTTAGGTGCTCACTTGAAGACTTTGGTCTATTTTGTATATGTGATATCCTTTTGTTCTTTGTAACAAATGAAGCAATGTAAATATTGTAAATGTTCAACATTTCCATGTATGGAGTCAGATATATTTTGTAATTCACAAGTATAGATATAAGAGACAAGTTAAGTATTTAACATTATATGATTGAACAAGCTTAAAGTTTATAAGTTTATAGTAATAAAAAAAAATGATGACACCCTCGCTTGACACCTAGTGCCGGGTTGGGGGCGTCACAACCCCAACCCCAACACCCTGTCACGACACTTGAAGCTTTTTCACACTCTACAAGTCCAACAGCTCAAGGCGGCCAGAAAATCTTTGTCACGACAGAGAGCCTAGGCAAGTCTGTCGCGACAGGGATTCCTCTGTCGCAACAAAAAACACTTGAAAGCCTCTGGCTGCGATTGCAGAATTTTATCGCGATAAGACCTCTTTCAGAACACATGCCGCGGCGCTCAAGACACCGTTGTGAGCGCTGCGCGCGCCTCACTCCACCGGCCGCGTGACACGCACTTGTCGCGACCTGCTGATCCTCAAGGCAATCAACCCTATCGCGACACAAGGACTGTGTTGCGACACAGCGTGAGCCATCTTTGTTGCGACAAGGAGTCCTCTGTCGCGACAGAGCACCCAAGGAAGCTTGTCGCGACAGGTCTTCCTAGACACGCCCCACGCGGGGTCCTTTTGCCGCTGGCGCAGACTTTCTCTGTCAGGCGCCTGTGCTCTCCTATCGGTGGTGCACGTGAGCGCCCTATCAAATACAAGACGCCACACCTTCCGTCGCGACACCACCGGCAGTTGTCGCGACCTGTAACCCACCAAAGTAAATGGGAAGTAGCCCACCCCATTTGGTCCCTTACACCTATTCTTTTGTGCCACTTATTGTAAAAAACCAACGTAAAATTTCCTTATTAGTACAAAGGCTAATGGAACTCCTGAAACTCACCAAAAATGTATTTATTATACAAAGAAGGAGTTTAATTACAATTTTTCTTTAATTACAAATTACAAAGACTAGGTCTTCCACCCGTGATTTTTACAAAATACACATAAATAAGGCCAAATCTAGCCATTTCTTTTCGCCTAAGGCCCTGATGAGTCCCATCCCCAGTACCTTCGCACTGAATATGCTATTCCCACCGACGTATGAGCAACGCCAGAATGAATTTCACATGGATTACTCCCCACCTAAGTGCTCATGCAATGGCAACCAAACAAACATTCAAGTAAATCATGCATATTCCTACTTGAATGTCTACATGCCCGGTCCCATGCCTAAGTCCTCACAGACTCACTCACACATGCTAATTGTCATGTATGAAAGATTTTTATCAAAACAAAGATATTTGTTTATTTGTGGACAACCCTCCGATATATATATATATATATATATTGGTGGACGTGACCGATACCAATCAGGTGGACAACCCTCCATATTAATGGACATACCCGATAATTAATTGTGTGGACAAACCTCCAATGTATTATAATGGACATACTCTGATAAATAATTGTGTGGACAACCCTCTGATATATCATAGTGGACATATTCCGATAAATAATTTTTGGTCAACCCTCCGAAATCATGTCATGCACTTACACCCCATCACTCTATGGTGTCCGTGCATATGAAATGCAATAATATTCATGCCAATTCATGTTAATATTATCAAGCATGCATATACTAAATGTAATTTCACAAACCAACATGTTATTCAACTTTAGCAATAGCCACAAAATGTAAAGACACATGAAGCACCAACGGTCCGACAATTCATCTTGAATTGCCCAACACATAGTCCTGACTGGCCCGAGGATCAAGTTCAAAATAGTCCTCAAACCCTAGCACTCACCCATATCTTCGAACCGAAATGCACCGCCATTCCTACTAAATACACCAAATTTGATGACTCTTTGGCCAAAGACTAAACCAAATAGGAGAAAACCCCCTACCTCTTGGAGTTTGTCAAAACTCCCCAATTTCGGTCTCGATGCGAAGCTCTAGGTGCGAGGATAAACTTTCCCTCTTGCTCTACCTGAAATCGCCTGTCTGATCGTTGGAAATTTAGAGAGAAGGTAGAGCTTCTCTCTCTATAACTCCCCTTTTCTCTTTTTTTCTTATTTCCCTTTTTTCCCATCCCACCGTTTGGTCTAAGATGGGCCAAGTGGGATGTCCACTCATGCCTGTCACCCATCATCGCTCACTTGGATTCCTCCCATCCACTTATCCTTCTACTTGATTTCCATCCAATCACATGGTGCCACATCTCTCCTACGGCCCCACTTGAGCCTCATCATTGACTCATCATACGCTTGGACACACGGCGTGACTATGATTTCACCTCACCTGCCAAGTGTCCTGCACTACCCTCAATATCTCGAACAACTTGAAATTCCAAATGTTTCGGAATTCAACGAAATTCGACGTGGTAGCTAGGTTCCGCGAGACGATTTCAATGGTGAAATCCGTTTCGTCATCCGAGATTTAGAAAAATTCCGGATTTTTAACCGAAATTTACCGTCTTACACTTCCTCAGAAAATTTGGATTCTCCGGGGTTTCATAGAATAAGGGTGAATGTCTGATATATATCCTGCAGTGGGGAAACTCTAAAAGAATTAAGGTTGAGACTTGCAATCAATTTTCTCCATATTAACACATGCTTTGAGTCAATGCAAAGTAAAAGCTCTTAAAAGATAATACATGCTTCGAGCAAATGCAAGTTAAAAGCTCCATTTCTTCTAGTCCTCACATGGAACCTCTTTATAGGACTAAGATTCCAAAGTGACTCCAAACTTCACAACTACTAAAGCATAAAAGGACAAGAACCTCAACTTCAAAGTCATCTCCCTTTTCACATTTTCAAGACACAATGTATTAAGCACAATAAAAAAAATACAACCAACCAAAGCCTAATACATATTACAAGGGAGTGACCAAAAAAGAAAAGGTAGCCAAAAAGAGTAAGCCCATCAGTCAATAAAAAAAATCATATATACCATATTCACTAGAAATGGCCAAGGCACGCATCACCCCCTCACTTGTCATTTCATTTAGCTTTTTATTCCATACGCCGTGGGCATCGAGGGGATTGACCTAAGATGTGTTGAACGGGTCAAGGTCTCGAAGTAATTAAGGCAGCCGAAGTCATGTTGCCCTCGACCTAATGTAATGCTTGAGAGTTATCTTTGTTTAACAACCCGGGCCCAATCGGTTAAAAAAATCAAGTAAAGACTTGTTCATTTAGATGTGAAATGGTTAGCCCGATCCGTATGAGCTAAGCCCATTAGGTCAGGCCATTTCCTCGCTTCAAGTCTAACATGTTTGCGGCTATGTCCCTTAGGTGTTTCACCATACGCTCACACGCTAAAATACGCTTATAAAGCTTATAGACCAAAATTGAAAAGTGAAAAGATAAAAAAATAAAAAAAAATAAAAAAAAAGTGCCTAATTTCACACACCATGCAACTAAATATCGCATCCAACATCCACAGATGTCACCTCAAAAATTATTGATTTCAATCATTTCGGGGTACGGTCCACAACATTCATATCTCGACTCTCAATTTATATACCCCATACATCTTCCCATGCATAATTCGATCAATCTACTTTACACATAATGATGTCAAAGGATCAAATTAAAATCAACCATACTAGATATGAAATTAAAAAGCGGCAAAATTTCGGAGTTTTGGACTTGAATAGTGTTTTTGGAATAAAAAATCCAAATTTTATTATAAGTTTCAAAAAATTAATAAACTAGTGTGTTATGGATCAGAGCAATGGTTTGCCGTTAGAACGACGGCCAAGTAAAGTTCAATACGATGTTCGCCAACGCCGACCATTGAATTTTGCCAAAGGCCGTCGTTCACAACGACGACCATTGAATTTTACCAAAGCCAATGATAATAAAATTGGTTATTTTTGTTACATATATTGAAATGATAATCATATAGTTTACTCATTATTATTATTCAGTAAAAAAAATATTTATTTGTAAATAACTTAAATATAAAATTATAAATTTTGACAACAAGCACATCCAAGGTAGCCTGAAAATTAAAATGAACCTGCAAGTTTAATTTTTAAAAATTTGAATCAATTTATTTTTCCACAAGGATTACCCAGATTTAATTTTATTATCATTTTTTAATACTGAAACATGGAATTTTGCATTAACCTCACTACGACCTCCATGCATAAAACCAAATGTTTTTGTTTCAAAACAAGATAAACATGTTTTTGTTTTGAAAAACCTAGAGAATATACAAAATATTAAATTTAGATAATACTAAAATTGAGTTTTTGTATTCAAAAAACAATTTGTCAAAGTGGGTGTGCTGGGAGCGCTAAAACTGTGTTTTTGTGTTTTTTAAAATCGTTATTAATAATAGTTTGGAAAATAGGAGGCCTAAATCTAATTTTGTTATTTTTTATTGCATGCATTGTAAAAAAATGGAAAATTTTTATAATACTTACAATTTAAATTTATTTTTATAAAAACTTACATGTATAAAAATTAAAACCCTAGATGGCGCCTCATGCGTAATCTTCAAAAAACATTGTATATACCAAATCATGCATATACCAAAACATTTAAATATATTAAAACATTTTATACAAATTTTCATATATAAAAATAATATGTATCAATGTGTCCCACAAGATGACACCTTTATATTTCTCTTAGGACGGAACCTAAAATAAACAACCCGCTCGGCCAGATCCCGCGTGGAGTCCTCGAGACTATTTCGAGGGTTTACTTTTGTTTCGAGGAGTCGATGGAGCCGAGGTATCTCGATGGAGCCGCATCTGATGGATGAAGTAGTTGGGTTTATATCATTTGAAAATAGGCCAGTTCAGTTCTTCTGAAGTCTACCCCACTTAGGTTAAAGGTCAAGGATGGTATCATCCATGGAAGGTAATGTATGGGATGGTAAAGGGTGCGACGACAATGTGATATCTATCATATGGACGCTGCCCGCCAACACCTGATAAGGTACAACCTGTAAGTGCGTGGAGCATGAAGCGTGATGCAATGTGGGGCAGTGGAAGGTGATGTGTCATCGAGTGGGTATGGAAGGTGATGTGCATGGGGCATAAACATCTCTGTGAGGTAAGTATATATGGGTATTGAAGAGGCAAAGCTCACTAAGTGTACTCCAGACTTGTCACTGTCCCGGACCATGACCTCGACCCACCATCCTCGAGCACGACCCCACATCAACTCCCCCCCTCTCTCTCCCTCCCCCTCTACCTCGAATGGGCTGCATACATGATGATGTGGATGACACCGGAGGTCTAATCGATGGTTCATGTGATGTCGAAGCCTCCTGAGTGTACCTGGCGATGCGATGGTCTTCTCCGATCTGGTGCAACACCGATCGGGCAATATGATGTATGTCGCACAACGCACCAACGATAGCAAAACGAGAGCGAATGGCTATGTCAGCCATGGCGGCGATCTGAGTGAACCAAAGAAAGAATTATAATTACATAATCTATTGATTAATATTAGGAAAAATATTTTAGAAACATATGACTTAACTACCAAAAGATGAGTACTATCTACCGTAGTATGGAACCTCATATCATCCCTATGCAAAGGGTGGTGTCATAAACGTCGCGGTAATACGATGATACCACTACATGTATGGATCACGGAAGTCCATCAAACCCACCATGTGGGTGAAGTGATGATCTTAGCCGCCACAGATCCTATAATGCTATGTACCGTGAGCATGATACGCCGCCTAATCGCTACCGGTGCCATCCACGCGGCATCCACCGATGTACCGCTGTTCGTAAGAGCAAGTCGAGGTATCTCCCGATGCATTCCAAACCGGCGCAGACTCGCTTCCCCGACGATGCCACCTAACAATCTCAAAACATATGAGCAGCTGATATCGCTCGCCGATCTCCCCGATCGCTAGCGCATATATGGAAGCCGGGTCAAGTAATCCTCCCACGCATGGCCGCTACGAACCTACATGCAACATTCTTTATATTAATAAATTTTACTTCGGAATAAGGAATGAAATTAATATAGAACCATATACTTTTACATAAACCATTACCTGATCAGAAGTCTGTGCATCTAGATGATCTCGATATAGGAGGAGTACACCTGATGGGTTGCGCACCCGTGTCAAAGGTACTCTCCACCTACACTCGAATGGAAGAGCTAGTTTCTATTCTCCGCTCAACCGAGGTCGAGCCGGTAAGCCATCAGAGACAAATTTCAGTAGTCTCCATCCCCGATTATCTCGCATAGGCATCGTGTAAGGCACGAGCGGGTGGTGGTGCTAGATCTGCGTGTGGTCGCTCAAAATTGGGTCGACCGACGTGAAGTCTCTCCTAAGACCATAGCTGAATACAAAATAAATAGAAAGTTGGTCCCAAAAAATTGAGGTTTTTATTCTGCGTTAGGAAATACAATATAAATCGTGTCCCCTTTTTGGGACCCATGATTTAACGAAAATCGGGCAGAGTCTCCTTTGTACGAGGAGTTCTACCCAAAATACAACATGCACAAAAAAACCTGCCAACATGGCTTAATGACCTCAGTAGGTCCAATTATGAGTAATAGTGTCCTAATCAGGCCAATTCATCCATACACAACCACATACATTCCCAAGCATTACATACACCAGATGAGTGTAATACAACCGCTAATACCGCTACGATCCAAGCTGGCTCGGCATAACTCGCGATATGTATGTGCTAGTACTGCACCACCCCAACTATAAGTCGTAGTATGCGTCAAATCTCACAGTAGTGGGAGAAAGCACATGAGAACATTCACACCCTTCTTGTCCGCAAACAAGAAGGATCCGACACGCAAGACGAACTCCACGCGCATTATGCTCTAAATGTGACCTCATTTGCATCAAAAAGTGGTGGATAACCTGGAACATAACCACAAGAAGGGAGACAAGGGCTCCTCTGATAGCATCGACGGGTGGGATGACACCGAGCAACTCCTGCGCACAACGCCGCCACATCGAACACACAAAAGCATCACGGGCCATGGATACAAGGTCAAGGAGGCGGCGACGCCCCAGAAGGTAATCGCTATCTCCCTACCGGCACATGAAACGGTGTGTCTCGGGCCGCCATCTCGACGAGAGGTGATAAGTGGCCAATCGACGCGGATGTGGCCTGCTTTATATGCCGCAAAAATCCAAATTTCAATCACGTATGGCCGATCCGTATATCCATCCTCCACATACCATGAAGGCTCATCCGTCGCCGAGGGTGGAGTATTTCCCGGTCGTATAAATCTAAACAACCAAATTTAAAATTGGTTATATATAAATTACATGTTACAAATCAAGTAATAGTAATCGATAATGTTTATTAAAATAAGTAGTAATATTTTTAAAGGATTATATCTAACAAAAAATTTGAATATCATGTTTTAATTTATCAAATTGTTTATATTCTAAAATATTCGTCTACATTTATTAATCTAGATGAATTTTTAATATTGCAACAAGGGCAATCGTGAAGCGGGTAAAATGTAATTTATTACATATCGGGTAGATAATATGCTAGTGATGTTTGTGCATGTAATAGTGTGTTTTGTTAGAACATGTGGTTTCTTGTAACCGCTTCTACCCTTTCACCTTTGAACCGAGTCTTCGAGCGCTAATGTATTAGTGGGATTCTGATAATTAATATTTTCTAGGCTAACAGAAATATTTTATTGATTAAGATAATACACACCAGTAATTAAAAAAAAAGGGCATTAGCTAGCCACTAAATATAATCATATTAAGAAACATATGCCCTTACAATGAAGTGAGTGACCCGGTTTCTTGACCTTTTAAAATGCAAAACCTTACATATGTTAATCTCGCTCAAAACATAATTATCAAAACTTGAGAATGATAGTGCTTGAACTATAAGGAGGCATCCACTTTAATTTAAATTTTCTACATTTTTAAGTCCATGTCGCCTTAAAGCTTCTCTTAGACTAAAGCTTCTCCGCCATATGAACACAAGTCGAGACGTGGTCTTTAATATTGTTCATAGCTTTCTGCCACAAAGCTACCATGGTGATCTCTAATGATGCAACCAACTCTCATCTTTTATATTATTTAAATATTGTTGCGTCGACATCAAGCATTTGAGCTTCAACCTTCATCCGACTTGATCATTTGGTGCTGTTAACATCAAGAAGCAATTGTTATTTGGTTCTCGTTTATGTTTAGAAGCTTCTACATAATCTTTAGCCCCATTTATTAGGTCAGGAGGCATAAACCCCTATATCTCCAAACCAAAACCATTTCTATTTTTCAATAATTTTCCAAAATAATGATAGAGGTTAGGGCTCGCTTCTATACCTAGCATCTTTTAAACTAAAAACTTTGGTGAGTCCCGGAAGTTGTCATGAGGTCTGATAGCCATGATAATGGAGGGGAGTTGCCAACAACTCTTTCCAAATCACAATTAACAAATAGACTCATGATAGATTTTTCACTACCATTTGCATACAAATCAAACATTCACAATATCAATCTTTTTGGTACGGAGATTATCTATCATAGAAAGGATAGTCGAACACACCCTCCACACAAAAAGAAAAAAATAATTATTTGTTTTTTGTGGAACTTTAATGTTCCATATGAGATTCCAAATGAATAAAGGCAGCTAAAAATAGACTTATGCACTTTTACTAGTCAATAATATGAAGTTAATCGTTTTATGCTGATGACAAAGTAGTCACCCAATTTACAAGTCAAAAACTTGAACACGAAAGTTAATAGGACATTTAATGAAAATTACTCAAATAATGAAAAATTATAATTGAATGAGTTTATGGTGGTAATCATGTGAAAATATTTTCAGATTTTCTTTATATTTATAAGATGATTGATCCATTTAAGTTTTAAAAGTAAGATTGATTGACTCAACATATATATAAACCCAAAATCTCAAAATCATTAATCTTTATTTTTTAACATTATTATTATTCGCCGTAAAAAACATTATTATTATTAATAAGTATGATATGTCTGTTGACCAATTATCTATTAAGATTTAGATTTCAATAAATCTTGTAGTTCAAACTAATCTCATATCTTGATTCAATCAATAAGAGGTATTGATTCCATATTTATTTGTTATACACAAATCACATCTATGCCTTGTATTTTTTTTTTTACTATTTCATATGGATTTTTTTGTACTTTACTAATTAGTGTTGTTAGGAAACCCTTGCAAGATCAACCTTAACAAATTATCAATAAGAACAAAGAAATAAACGACACAAAGATTTACGTGGAAAACTCCTTTACAGGAGAAAAACCACAAGCCAACAAAGATAAAATCCACTATATAATAAATTTGTATAATTACATAGATTCTCATCGCTCACACCACAAGAAAAACCAAGACCAATACAAGAGAAAATACAAACACGGAATAACCAAGTGTTTACTGTTAGGTGTAAATTAGTTAGTGTTCACGAGCGTAAAATATAGCATAATTCATGATTTTGATGCTAACTAAGCACTCCAATTAGTTGTTTTATATCTAACCCCCTAAATCTGTGTATTTTTGTAGAAATGAAGAAAATGAGACGAAAAGCAAGCAATTTAAGTGAGAAATGAGAAAGATAGGCTGAAAAGAGTCCCAAGGTCGAGACCTTAAATAGCCACAGTTGCGACCGCAAATAGCCAAAGTTGCAAACTATGCAAAGAAAAAAGACCACCCTGCGCTTAAAAGCTTCGGGGGTAAGGTCGCAACCGCAACCTGCCGAATCAAGCCCCTCGGTGAGGTTGCGACCACAAGTCCACTTACAGTTGCGACCGTGCGACACATCCCAATTTTTGTTTTCCATTTTTGGGCCCAATTTTTGAGGTGTATATATTTGACATTTTCCTTTGGATTTAAGGTTCTAATTATCTGCGTGAGTAGAGGCTCTCCTTTAGGGTTCCTTTCTCTCTTGAGAGTTTTGTTCCATTTTAGGTTTAGTTTCCAGTTTTTAGTAGATCTATTTTTGTTTTGTGAAAATTTTTGCTTGTAATTGAAGATTGCGGCAAAATACAACATTGTAGATCAAGTATTTCCGCTTGGAGTTGGGATTTGTAGTCATTCAAGGCTTATAGCCATGTTTTATATTTCTATTCCTTCTCTCTTCTCTAATTTCTGCAACTTCAAATCAATAAGAGGTATTGGATTCCATATTTATTTGTTATACGGTCAAATCACATCTATGCCTTGTATTTTTTTTTTTTTACTATTTCATATGATTTTTTTTGTACTTTTTTACTAATTAGTAAGTTGTTAGAAACCCCAAGATCAACCTTTTAACAAATTATCAATAAGAACAAATAAATAAACGACACAAAGATTTACGTGGAAAACTCCTTTACAGGAGAAAAACCACAAGCCAACAAAGATAAAATCCACTATATAATAAATTTGTATAATTACATAGATTCTCATCACTCACACCACAAGAAAACCGAGACCAATACAAGAGAAAATACAAACACGGAATAACCAAGTGTTTACTGTTAGGTGTACCTTAGGTTAGTGTTCACTAGTGTAAAATATAGCATAATTCATGATTTTGATGCTAACTAAGCACTCCAATTAGGTTTTTTTATATCTAACCCCCTAAATGTGTGTATTTTTGTAGAAATGAAGAAAACGAGACGAAAAGCAAGCAATTCAAGTGAGAAATGAGAAAGATAGGCTGAAAAGAGTCCCAAGGTCGAGACCTTAAATAGCCATAGTTGCGACCGCAAATAGCCAAAGTTGCAACCATGCAGCAAAAAAGACCACCAGGCGACAAGTTTCCCGTAAGGCCTAACAGCAACCTTGTTTTGAATCAAGCTCTGCGAGGTCATGTAATTACAAGTCCACTTACGCTGATAATCGTGGCGACACATCCCAATTTTTGTTTTCCATTTTGGGCCCAATTTTTTGAGGTGTATATATTTTGACATTTTCCTTCGATTTAAGGTTCTAACATTCATGAGAGGCTCTCCTTAGGTTCCTTTTCTCTCTTGAGAGTTTTGTTCCATTTGGGTTTAGTTTCCGCTTTTTAGTAGATCTAGTTTTGTTTTGTGAGAATTTTTGCTTGTAATTGAAGATTGCGGCAAAATACAACATTGTAGATCAAGTATTTCAGCTCGAGTCGATTTGTAGTCATTCAAGGCTTATAGCCATGTTTTATATTTCTATTCCTTCTTCTAATTTCGCAACTTCATGTTATTTTAGATATGGATTTGTGGATCTTTATAGCTTGAAATGTTAGGCTAAACATCTAGGGCGGATTATCAAATGTAGTGTTAGCTTTTGTCTAATCTTTGATTGATTGGTCGGGTATATACTGCTGCTGTATTTAGTGCAGGATCTATGGATGATTATGGTTTTAATTGATTAAACTCTCGCAGAATTGATCTTCAATCCTTTTACAAGGGTCTTCTAGTGACGTGGGAACTAAGCCCTGAAATCAGTTCTAATTTCTCTACATTTAATGATCACTTGAATGCTAAATAACCTAGTTAAAGAGACCTAGTGAATTAGAAAAGTCTAAGTATTTGTGGTGGATTTCACTATGAGAGGACATTAAGTACAATAAGTAAGGATTGCAAGAACGTAACAATGACCAATCCAAGCTCAATCTGGGCTGCTCTGTTGCAAGAACGTGAAAGTGACCAATAAAGCGCCAAGCTGAAAATAATTTTCGAATATTTTTTTGCAAACCATCAAGCTTTTAGCCTAAGCCGAAAAATGGCCTAACATTTACTAATATCCAAAGATACTTACACTATAAATCTCAGATAAACCCGAAAGAACCCCTTACTTCTTCTCATAATCTTCTATTCTACCACTTTTTCTCACATTCTCAAATCTATCATACTGAAGAAGGAACTGCCTGTATAAAGGCAGAATACCAATTGTTGAGCCCCCTCGCTTCCGACGCCACTTTGGCGATATAATGTCATGAGAAAAAAAATAGGCGGTTGCCTCATTTCTTAGACTTTCAATCTTTTCTATAATTAACGAGGTGGGGCCCTCGTCGCAGGAGTGACTCCACTCTTCTCGCCCCACTCATCCGACTTACTGAGGGCATCAACAATCTTGTTACATCTCTCTCAAGAAGACTCTAACTTTCTTTTCTCGAAAGTGGGAATCTTCAGAACTTTAGCAGGATTTCTAAGATTTTGTCTACAAATACATTCTCTAAACCGGTAACCATATATTCCACCATAACGCAGTATACAAAACACTTGTAACTTTATACCGCCCAAGACTTTTTTGTCGCACTTGTCGATCGCCTTGTCGACTATGGTGCAACCATGGTTGCAATATTTGATATATCATATCGCGTAAGGGGATATACGATATCAACAACAATCGATAATTGTCGAAGTGGAAAATAAAAAAAATCAGATTATCAACGACATATATCGCCGATATATCTAGCATTGGACCGATATATCAACAAAGCCTCGATCGCGGACACACACGCGCGCATGTGTGATTTTTTGATGCAAACATCGCGATGTATCTGATGTACTCCAGAGGGCCTAAGGTTGAATTGTTGACTGATCTGACGGTTGAGATCATCCTGCAAATGATCTAACGGTCCAGATTTCACCCGCATTTTCAAGCCTTTCCAACGGCTAGTTTGACTAATCCAAGGGCCAGATTTGAATCTGCTTTGATTCTACGACCTAGATTTCACCTGAATTTTGAATACTATCCAATGGTCATATTTCATCCAACGCCAAATTCAAATCTCGACTCGATCCAAACTAAGCATGACATTATAACGGTTTAAAGAATACATAATGGTCAAATTTTCATCAAAATTAAATCCAACAGCTATAATTAACAATAAAGATATTTTGACCATCCAATGGCTTGTTTGACCCAAAAAAAAATCTATAAATACCTCTAAAATCATTATATTTTATCACAAATTCTCTCTACTCATATCCAATCTTCATTTCACTCAATTTTTTTTTTCTTTGTGATATATCTCAAAAAAAGGTGGGAATTTTGGTGTTGAAGGTTCAGTTTCAAGTTTCAACAAGGTTAATTAAGGTATGTATTTATGTTAATTTACTTTAAATTGTCATTATTGTATTTATGTTTCTTTGTGTACTTTAATAGTTAATAGTAATGTCTTATTTAAATTATAGTTTTGTATTAGATTATAAATTTAATAATATAGTTTTATATTAGTTTAAGGTAATTTCATATATAGTATATTATTAAATAATACTATAGTTTTATATAGTATAATAAATTTTAATAGTAATGTTTCTTTAAAAATATTAGTTTTATTTTATAATTTCATATAAGATTATAAATTTAATAATATAATTTTATATTAGTTTAAGTGTAGCCTGTCATGTTTGCCTTTAGGCTTGCGACCTATTATTTCAAACCCCATCAACTATCTTTTAGTTTTATTTTATAATTTCATATTAGATTATAAATTTAACAATAGAATTTTATATTAGTTTAAGCTAATGTCATATATAGTATATTATTAAATAATACTATAGTTTTATAAAGTATAATAGTTAATAGTAATGTATTCTTTAAAAATAACTATATATTAGTTTTATTTTATAATTTCATATTAGATTATATAACAATATAAATTTTATATTAGTTTAAGGTAATGTCATATATAGTACATTATTAAATAAATAATACTATAGTTTTATAAAGTATAATAAATTTAATAGTAATGTCTTCTTTAAAATAACTATATATTAGTTTTATTTTATAATTTCATATTAGACTATAAATTTAATAAAATAGAAATATATTACTTTTATATAGTAGCTATAAATTTAATAATATAGTTTTGTATTAAATTATATATTTAATTATAGTGATGTCTTCTTTAAAATAACTATATATTAGTTTAATTTGATAGTTTATATGATACTTTCATATACAAAACCAATTAGTTAATTTAGTAATAATATATTAATTAATTAACTTTTCATGTTAATTGATATTTGAAATGAAATTATATATTAGTTAATATTGTGTATGCATATTATAAATTTATAGTTTTATACTTAAGCTTTCATATTTTGTGATTAGTTTAATTTAGTAATAATATATTAATAAATTAATTAACCTTTCATGTTAGTTAATATTTTAAATTAAGTTATATATTAGTTAATATTGTGTATACATATTATAAATCTGTAGTTTTATATGAAAATAAATTCATTTTGAATTGTATAATAATATAGTTTATATAAGTTCAATTTAATAGGATGATGCTGGTGGAAGTAATATTAGAGGCCTTGATCTAGTATTGAAATATTGCACACATGTGGAGTGGAATAGAAATGGTACAATATGCAATTACTGTGGTTTGGTGATAAAGAGTGGTGGGATCACTCGCTTTAAATTTCACTTATCACATTTGGATCCCCACTCTAATACAAAAAGTGCCCAAATGCAAGCCCAAAGTTGGGAACAAGAAATGAGGGGCAACTTGCACTTAAAAATAAAGCAAAGCGAAGAAAGCAAGAGATATAAGAAATTGCCAATAACTACGAGGCACAATGGGGGACGGATAGACATCACATTGATGATGATGAGGATGAGAGGATGAGGAGGAGGATGTATATTTGTATCCAAGGATACGACCCTTCTCGATGAGATATCTCGACTTCGAGTAGCATGTCATGCATCAAAAGTTAGTGAATGGAATCGACAAGAAGAAGGATTTACGAGAGGCAAATAAAAAGAGTGAATCTTTAACTTAAATTAGTTTTTATAAAATAAACTAATTCACTGATTTCTAATTGAAATATTGCAACATGTGAGCCTTCACAATCACATCCAACTGATCCAATAAGCCGCATGCAAAGATCTCAAAGTGTGAGACAATCGGATCCATCACCACCTCGCTTCCATCATTATACAAATTTTCTAAACAAGACAAAAGAACATTAAAAATCTTTCAAAGGCGGCAACCAAAAAACTGATGGATCTAATTAATCAAGAATTTTTCATATATGAGAGTGTTACGCCCTCACAAAACATACTCTCACCCACTTCAAGAACATGATTGTTGCAAAAACAAACTAGTATGTGACAATCGGGTCAATAGACAAAATTATTCTTATATTATAATTGAAAACCATATAATTAATCCCATTAATTCTACTTGGTAGTACGGGAATGTATTCACTACCTCCATATGAAATCAACAACAAATACTTGGATATGGAGTATAAAGACATGAAAGATTATGTGAATATCCAAAGGGAGAAATGGAAGACTTATGGGTGCATAATTATGTGTGATGGATGGACCGACCCCATGAAATTAAGCATCATTAATTTCATGATATATTCGAAAGGAAGTACAATATTCCTCAAGTCCGTTGATGTATCCGACAAGATAAAAGACAACAAATACATTTATGGTTTGTCAAGGAAGTGATCGCTTGTTGGGCGGTTGAAATGTCAGGCAAATTGTTACGCATAATGGATCAACATTTGTGAAGGCATGGAAGTTTCTAATGAAGAAGTACAATTTATATTGACTCCATGCTACAGCGACACTCGCTGACTTGATGTTCAAGACATTGGTAAAAGAGATACTATTTTGGAATTTATCACCAATGCAAGAAAAATCACTAACTTCATCTACAATCATGGTTGGTTGCTTGCGAAAATGAGAAAGGTCTGTGGTGGAGATATTGTGCATCCGGGGGCAACAAGATTTCCATGGCATAAATCACATCTCGCCTAGAGCTCTGCGGGATGATTCAAGAAGATCTATTAATAATGAATGGATTCTCACAAGCTTAGTTGATCGACCATTGGACATGAGGTTGAAGTACTCGTGTTTGATCACACATATTGGGAGAAGGTCTCTAAGCTAGTGTCAATCTATGAGGCACTATATGTTCTTTGCATTGTTGATTCTGAAGTCGTCCCAACAATGCCATTTGTGTATGAGTTGATTCGGGTAATGAAACAAAATTTACATCAACTCAATGCCAAAGATTGGGTCAAAATATTCATCACAGATTGTTAGGATATAACCCTCAAACATCATCTTCATGCAGCAAGTAATTAAGCGATATCATAATCACATTTATTATCTTCCTTTTATCACATACTAATTCTAAATCACTTTTGTAGCATATTATTTGAATCCAAGATTTCAATATAGACCTGGAGTTAGTAGTGACCTTGAGTTACTCCAAGCTGTTCATAAAGTATTTGCAAGATTATCTTCTACTACTACAGACCTTGGTGATTTTGGAAATGAGGTACATTAATAGGTTACAATTCAAATTAATTGATTCAATTTATTTGGTTACACTTACACTTATATTGATTTGACAAGTACATTTTCAATTCATAACTTATAATGTTTCGAGATGCGAAAAGAGGATTCAGTAATAGAGCAGCAATAGCCTCAAGAGATTTAATGGTTCCTGGCCAGTGTTATTTCTCATTAAAACTTTAAAAGTAAAGTCTATTATCATGTTATTAGATTTAATGTTAGTTATTTTTATCAGTAGCTCGAATGGTGGTTTATGCATGGAAACCACGCTCCCATATCGAGAATTCTACCCATTTCCCAAACTCCGCATCTTCTTCAACAAGGTGAAATAAATCGGGAGCACATTTGCTCTAATACATACAAACAAAGAAATCGAATTTCATAATTTAGGCTCCAACAATTAGTTTTTTGTTATTATAATGAAACTAAAAAGAACGTGATATGCAAGGTAGACCGATAAAGCTGTCAAAAGAATTAATTGATTTACTTTGACATTTAAGTCGTAGTTTGGTGAAGAAAAGGATAATCAATTATTCCAATGGGTTAGGACCTCTCCATTCGACGATGAAGATGGAAATCCCGATCCAATTTAATTGCTGCATATGTTCGAGAAGCAGGTGTTGATGTTGACCGTGTTTTATCCAAGAAGTTCATAGTGAAAGTTCGGCCAAGACATGAGAGACTCGCTTCAAATTTCGTTGTTACTCTCACCCTTTGATTCAAGTGCTAAACATAGTAGTAGACCTACTTTTACTTGCAGACTTACTACAAGTTATGATGGCTTAAGAGGAAGCGGACCAATGATGGTAGTTATACTGGAAATGATGGTGGGGATATTACAAATTAACAAATAAGTCAATATCCATTGAGTCCATTCATTGGTGAAGATGATTTCACATGCTACACAAGATGAAAACCATGGGTCTAGGAGAGCTAGTCCAGGTATTGAAGCCATTGAAAGCCATAGAGGTCGACAATCTAAAAGATGACACACTACAATGAGGATTCATTGTCGGCTAGTTTTGAGTCCATAAACATTGGCACTCAATACAGTGATTCATCAAATGACGACAACATTTTTCCACCTAACACAATGAGTTATGGTCAGCCTTCTTCAAATCCTTTGGCTCCCATTGATGAAAAATATGAAATGATAAATTATCCTCATGCTGAACAAATGGCATTCCACATTCCATATCAAGTGCAACAAGGATTTCAAATGAACATGTGGGTGAACCTCGAATTTCCTATCCATGAAGAGGTTGTGGGTACAAGTCAAGACATTTATGCATGTCATGTTCGATCCTATAATCAATATTATCGGAACACCATGTCCTGGTATGAGTATTGTCTTCACTAAGATGGGATCCCTTCATCAAATGTTACAATGTAGCCACATCGATCTTCATTTTGGTTTTAAAAGCTCATTGCAATGTAATCTCAATGTGTATATTTGATTATTAGTGTCATTTTTACATTTTTATAAAGTATTTCCATAAATTTCAAAGTATTTTTGTTAATTTATGATATATCGATACTCATAAAAATATCCACCGATATATCGTCGATATATCCATAAAATCCAAGTACCGATATATCCGTCGAAATCGATATTTATATCCTTGGGTGGAACTCCACTTGTTTCGCTTTCCCTAGGAGTTCTTCAGCCATCAACATCTTCCCACCACACACCTTGCACAAAATTGTGAAACCAGTGCCCGTGTGCAAATGTGGACCCGCTAACGCTAACACATCCTCTTTTCCATGGCAACTAGCGGACATGCCACGAGGAGGCACATTTCTTCCTTAGAAGATCTCATCATCAATTGTTATTATGTTAGTTTGGGAGTCGGAGCCATTTGTCGAACTAGCTCCACCTTTTGGATACGTTTTCGATGTGCCCGTGACGGTCTAATACCCAGCGTATCACTTTCCAAAGTTCTTATTTTTCCCTTCCTTGACCACCAAGGTATTTTCAACTATTGAAGCATTTTTCACCGCTGCCTCTTTATTCGCATAAGAGTTTGATGGTGACTTTGAATAAATCTCACCGTATCTTCCCATACATCAAGATAGACTTCATGTGTCTGTTGTGGAGGTCGAAGAGACTGATAAGATACAAAGGCTCATCCTCATTAGAGATCACAACTCCAATAGCCTCTAAATCTGAAATGATGCCATTGAGAATACTCATGTGGTCTCATATCCTTGTACCTCCATGCGCAGTATATGAAACTACTCCTTCAGGTACAACCTATTTGAAAGACTCTTTGCTTGATACATCTGCTCAAGCTTTTCCCAAATTCCATTGGCAGTCGAAATCTCAAACACGTTTTCTAGAATATTCTTCGCCAAACATAGCCTTATGGTACTAGCAGATTTCAAATCTAGCTCATCCTAATCTTTATCACTTATAGCAGACTTAAAAACCTCAAATAATGCATAATCTTCACCGGAGGTAGTGGTAGGCTTGCCCTTCAACTCCTTATGTAACCTAGATTGAATCAAAAAATTCTTGACTTGTACTTGCCAAAAGCCAAAGCTGATTCTCCCATCAAATTTCTCAACATCAAACTTCATCATTAACATTTGTATCGCCAAGGAACCACTGGCTCTACTACCACTTGTTGAGAAAAACCCCGATATCAACTTTGGGCAAAATATCAACAAGAACAGAGAAATGAATGACACAAGGATTTACGTGGAAAACTCCTTTATTAGAGAAAAACCATTGTATTAACCAAGACAAAATTCACTATGTAATAAATTTGTACAATTACATAGATTTTCACCCCTCACCCCACAAGAAAATCGAGACCAATACAAGAGAAAATACAAACACGGAATAACCAAGTGTTTTTACCACTATCCAAAGATAGCTACACTATAAATCCCGAATTAAACCCGAGAAAGAACCCCTCAGCTTCTTTCTCACAATCTTCTCTCTCCATTTTCTTCACATTCTCAAATCTATCATAATCAAGAAGGAACTACCTATTTAAAGGTAGAATACCAAGTGTTGGAGCCCTCTCATTTCCAACTACTGGGCAACAACATAATGTCATGAGAAGAAAGAGGCGTTGCCTCATTTCTTGATCAAAGAGCAAATCGCCTTTAGATCTTTCAATCTTTTCTACACACGAGGTAGTGGCCTCAAGAGGAGGACTCCTACTTATCATAAGTGTACACGTGCTAATGCATGTGATGCATGTGCCAATAAGTGTATTTTTTTTGCCATTCTATGAAAGAAACCCGTATTTATGTCACCTTCCTTCAACCATATCACCCTAGATTGATGCCTCCAGGACAATTATTCTATTAGAGCCCAGTGATTAAACTCCTGCACAACCTCCATTTTCAACTCCCGCTCTCTTTGAGATAGAGGTTTCAACACTTCTAAATCATCCCAACCTTTTATTTTCTTTAAAGCCTTTTTCTTTCTCTTCTACTCTCTTAAAAGAATTATTGTTCCAGGATCTGAAATGAGCTTTAAGGGCTTTCAACTTCTCTCGCTCGTAACTCCTCCACCAATCATTAATAAGGTTCTAAAGTCTTCCTTGAGCCACATATTTTCGAGCATTAAATGGTAATGGACTCTAACAAAGTGTAAACTTCCTCCTTCAAGCTAGATCAGAAGCCGCCTCGAGAGAGGTTTTAGTAGTAGACTTTGTCTGGCACTCCATAGAGTACTTCCCAATCACTGCGGATTGGAAACCTACCCAATCTAGCCATTTTTTGGTTGTTAAGCCCTCTTTCCAAGTGTATCGTCCCCCTTGTAGGGAAATATCTTTCAATTTTAGCTCATTAATGATATGCGAGAACCTTCTTATAGAATTTGAAATTCTGCCTTCCCTATTCCTTTTCTTTTCAAGGAATCTGCCCCATTAAAGTCACCTCTATACACCCCGACCTCTTCCCATAACCCCCAGAGTGCCTCCTAACCTCCCATATCAAATTCCTTCCTCCTTGGTATGTATTCAAAGACCCATGTGTTTTTGTCCTCACAATTTCTGAAATTACAAAATAAAGAGGATTGACTCTTCTCTTTACCAACAAGCTGAAGCACTCTAGAATCCCATAAATTTAGGATCCCACCTGAAGCTCCTGCTGCCCGATCAACAAACCTCCCCACCCCTAGGCTACTAACCAACTCTTTGGAGGGCTCTTTCAACTTGGTCTCTTATAGATAGACTAAGTCCACTTTATGAGTTTTTAGGAAGGCCTTTATTATTTTCCTCTTTTTTGAGTCATTTGCCCCTCTAACATTCCAAGAGAGAATTCTTATCTTCATTAGTACTTCAAAAGTGAAGCCTCAACCCATTTCTTTCGACCCCTTTTAACGACCTCCCATTTTCTTGCATTGTCCACGCTAGTTTTTTAAATTCTCTATCGAATTTGGTCATCCCCTACATCTTCTTCCCTTTTCCTTTCTGTCTTATGTCACTTATTTTATACATTAGATCCAACACTTCATACTGCACTCCCTCCGACGACATCCTTAAATTTGCCAACCTAAAAGGCGCCTTCCCTCCCACTTTAAATTCTCAAGATCTTCTATTGAAACTTTTTCTCCTCTTCCTCAGGGATGTCGTGGAGAACTTTCCCACTCATAATCATCTCTTTCCTTTTGGGGTCTAAATACGATAATATCCACCCTAGCGGTAGAATCATTATCTGCCTGATTTTTTTGCCCCCCTTTGCGCAAACTACACAAACCCCCACCCCCCCAACCCCCCTCGACTAAAGAGTCCCTCCTCAACATGTGCTCGGTCAAACAAAGAAGGAGAAGAGGATATTGGGACTCAACGGTAACATACCTCTAGGGCTCTTCCGCATCCTCTTCTTCCTAGCATCTCTCCACCCTCCTATCTCCCATCAACTCCTCCTCTTTTGTAGAAGCTCTAGTAGTGGAGTTCCCTTCCTTTGAAGACGTTGAAGGTTTTCCTTTTGGCCCTAAGCCAACATGTAGCCTTTTATTCCATTTACCTCCATATCGTGCTCCATCTTGATAGACTTTGTAATTACTCCTAAATTATACCCTAATAGTTTATTACATGTTTAGGGTATAATATAAGTAAAATTTGCGTTTTTTGGAAATTAAGTGTAAAGTGGTAAAAATGTTAAAATGGTAAAATTTGACATTAAGGACCCAAAGGTCATAATTCAAGAAGATGATATGTTATTGTAGGAATTGGATAAGTTGATGTGTGAATGGAATAAAATTGAGGGACTAAAATGCAAAGGGAAAATTTTAATCCAAAAGAGGATAAGGCCAAACATGGACTTATGATAAGACCAAAATATCTCATTTTTGCTTTGGCTGGGTGGCACCCGCTTTCTTTGGGACGTGTCATTCTAGGTTGCTTTTCTCCATTTATTCAAAGGTTCATTTGGCTCAAAGAGAAGGAAGGGAAAGAAAGAGGAAAGGTTAAGGAAGAAGAGAAGTTCAAGAAATTCGGGGCTTGGAAATACTTGTCTAAGTCAAGGTTAGGAAAACCCTAACTCTTCAATATAAGTGTATTTTGGTTGGTTTAAGTCAGGCTTGGTAGTTTTTTTTTTAAATGGTTTGACGGTTAAAAGATTTTATGGTGAAATGGCTAAACCGCCTACTGCTTTTCAACATGACACCCTTACGCCAGCGAGGAGTGCACGCTCAGCGCAGCCCGCCTGGGGCAGAGGTCCCTATGCCTAGGTGGACTCGAGACTCCTTCAAAGAAGTTTCTGTTACACCTAGGCATAGCACTGCTATGCTTAGGCGAACCTCTACGCCTAGGTGTAGCACTACTATGCCCAGGCCAAGCTACAGTTCTAGTTTTGTTCTTTCTTCGGTTAATTCTAGAATCTGTTAAGCTCTTGTTCGACTTCTCAACAGCTAATTAGGCATAAAATCGATTTGACCGAGGATCCTAATAAGTGAATGAAAGGGTCAATACAAGTATAAAGTTATATGAAAACGCCCGTACTCGCCACCTCAACGATTCTGGTTGCCGCGTACATTGCCGCCTTATTTGCTAATGTCTTAAGAACAATATAACAAGCCTAGTAATAGATATAATTGTATGCCTGTCGGAGACTGGATAGTGAATGAATAGGTACGTCTGATCAGTGTGACGACACTCCTGCATTGTGCTACGACACCTCTGTTATGTGGGTAGGTATGTCTCTGTTCAGTATTGTACCATACCTTCATGTACTTATCAGGCCGTCCCTCTCATTCATTGTCTCTATTCATACATGCAAACATTTATATGATAAGAATCTAAAAAAGAACAAAGAAGAAAGCATAAGAAATCAACTTCGTTTTGTAATGTACCTACGTACCTTCTCAGATAAGATATATGTTCGAACTCCTACGAGAGATAAATTTCCTTTATAAGAATTATGTTATATGGAAACTCGTTATAGAATTCTCAGATAATGCAAACTTTCGACATACGCATTATGTTATATGTATCTTGTAAATTGTGTACCACTTTAAGTGGTCATATCCGTTATGTTCTACTGCTGGCGTTTAGCATAGGTGTTTCATCCGTGTAGGTACTGAAGAGGACATCCATGGCATTCCACATTCGCCAGGGCCAACACAACAATAGGAGTCAACCATATGTAGGTTTTTGATTCTGTTTTGTAATGTAAATGTAATATTTTTGTAATAGTGGAGTTTGTGTAAGTATAAGTAAATGAGACTCAGGCATGTATATAACATTTTAAACATCACCACGGTGGTAGTTTTACAAGTTATATTTTGATATATGGATTTGTTTATTGAAATGGGCCCACCTATGTCAGGAAATCAGGTAAAGGAGTCCCAATGCCGTGTCGTGCCCCCTTTCTTCGCCCAGGTGGGGGTAGGGACGTGATAGACTTCTTCTCTATTTGGGCTTTTCTAGCTTTTAGAATTTGGCCTTATCCCATCAAACATCTCCATAATTTGGCTCTGGGCTGTTCTAACTCCAATTAGCTTGGGCTTAGAAATAGCAGCCCATGAGAACTGGGTGGGCCTAAACTCCTCCAAGACCTCCCCTCTCCACATTATGATTGTCGATCATACACCGAATGGGCTCGGGCTTGTGAATAGATTGTCCATGGCTTGTCAGATTTAGCCCAAGCATATAGGGCACTTTTCTTGGGATTCGTGTCCCAACTACCCCCTATCTTTCCATCTCAAAGCCTCATCCCCTGTGCCTGCCTGACATCCTCCTCTCCTATCTTATCCATTCGTCCTTCAACATCGAGGTCCTTTGTAGATGGCCACATGTGGTTTCCAGCCACAAGTGTCGTGGCCTTTCTTCTTCCTCCCTCTCCCCGAGACTCCGGTTTTTCCTACCTTTGACGGATAAACATTTATGGTTTTCGGCAACACCTCCCAGCAACTTAAACCTCGAAGCTTCTCATCCCTTCTAGGATGTTAACAACGCTTGGTCTCATCATCCCTTCTATCTTCACTAAGATTCTTGCCCACGACACCTTCAATCTGAGTGTTATTTCCTTATCGATTACCAAAAAAACCCCGCAACCATCATCGATCTTCTTGAAGACCTCTTGTCTCCATAGATGCAAAGGCAATCCCATCACTCTGATCCATGCCTCCCTTACTTTCTCCTTACTACTCACAAATTCTAATCATAGCCGTACTCCATTCCCAGCTGAGAGAGCCACCCTAAACCATCTCCTCCCCGACTTAAGAACCTATTTTGGCTCCTCTAGAATTTCAAATTCCAAAATAAAATATCTTGATTAAGAAAAGCCACCTACGGATTTCCTTTAGCCTCCATGTTGTTTTGGCCCAAGTCAGCCCCGTGGCCTTTGCAAGATTCGGGGGATTCTCCTAACTCCCAATAACACAGAACTTCAAGGTTTCCATTGCCTCCCTTGGTAGGCTTTCTCCTACATCTATCCAGATCATTCTTGGGTTTTGACATTTTTCTGCTTTTGTTACTTCATAAAAAGATCTACCCTGTAGGGTACTCCTCTTCCTTTCCCCCGCACCGGATTTATCCACCTCCAAGGAAACTAGCTCCTTAATTCCGCCCTTTGCTTTCTCCTCATCTACCATTCACTAACCCCAAACTCTTTAAGTTTATCAGCCAGCAAAGCCCAACCCTTTATCAATCATCGACCTTCTAGGATGAAAATCTTATGTCTTTTTTCTTCTCCATCTATGATCAAACATGACAGTAATTTGCCCGCATCATTTTCAGGATGCTCCGCCTTGTAAAACCTTCCATTCTTCTTTCCATTCAGCGTTCTTCCTGCATACCTCCTTCCCTGCAACAGATTTCAACACTCTTTAGTAGGGTATGTAGTCCTTCTCCTCCAAATCTAACCCAAGAGACCCACCCCTTTTCTTATCTCTGTAATGAACCCCTTCAAAGATTTTCCTTCTCTCTCTACTGTGATCTCGAAAGATTTGGAGTCTACAAAGAACCATTTCTTAAGACCTCTCACCTTCTACGCATTCCGAACAACATCTAATCTCATCTCCCCGAGTGCTCGTGGTTAATGCAAATAACTCCAAGCCATCCAATTAGTTACTCATCCACTTACTTATCCATCCCTGCCTAAGGAGATAGAAATCATGTTCCATAGTTTACTCCAAGTGTGAGTGTAGTTTTAACTTCTCTCGAAAGGAATTCTCGCCTATCCATCCATAAAAACAAAAAGTGAATAAAAGAAAAGCAAAGAACACAACAACTCTTTTTTTTTCCAGCAATCAAATGGACAAAGCAAATAAAAATCACGAAGAAATGTTATAGAATGATTCTACCCGCTTCGGAAGAACAACCGTGAGAACAAAAACGAATGGATTAAACAATGTCATGAAGTGTTATCATGAAAATCGAAAATGGGTATCCGATCGTGACATTAAATCGCATGTGTTGCCGCCATTCGAAGTGTACATTCCGCAGTGGTTTTAGTATTTAATCGGTTTTAGGGAAGAAATGGTTACACAAACTCTAGGCAACATTTTAGGAAGAAGGGTTTTGGGCAATGTGGTTTTAAGAAATGGTGGCACTCGCTTAGGAACCAAATATAATAATTTCTTGAAACATATTTTAGCCGAATTTTTATCATGCACCCAACAAACTCGATTTAACTTAATCCTAATCAATAGCCTAACTTAGAAAAGTAAGGATAGATATGCATGGATCAATATCTCAAGTTATGGGATGTGTCTATATTAGGAGTTGGGAAATGATATGGGTCGAGATTTCTGACGACTCGACCGGGGGCCTAATATTTCGAGGGCCGACCGTGGAAATTAGCTACCCAAATAATCCGAGCCCATCGGGCTCGCCTCGACAGCCCATAGCCCATCTGGAAAGGTCGACCAACTTGATTGACCCGAATTTTTATTTTTATTTTTTATTATTAATTTTTAAAAAATGACATATATATATATATATGTCTTATTGAATTTTTTTCTAAACCCTATGGTCTCTACCCTCATTCCAAATTTGATGCAACCGCTTCCTCCTCCTTCATCTCTGCATCTTTGTCGATAGTCGTTGCAACCTCTCCCATCTCCTTCTTCCCTCATTCCTCCCTGTATCTCCTTCAATGGTTGTTGCGCTATTTGCCATCTCCTTGTTCAATTCTTCTATTAGGTACTCTTCATTCCTTGTCTCTTGATTTGACCAATATTTACATCGACGGCTAGAGCACGGGTCAGCTCAAGGTATTGATGTCAGACACCTCAATGGGGCGAGCATGAGACTAGACTCAAACCAAACTTAAAGAATAGGAGACCAAAATCGATCGAGGGATTATGTTATTTTTTTCATGGCACCCAAACGTTGTCTTAGGTTTTGGTGAAAAGGAACCGAATAGTTTGACGCGGAGAGATTGGTATTGGATTGCGGTCGCTTGATGGTGCGCTTAGTGGGTAGGTGGGTAACTTGGAAATTGGAATCGAGCCTTATTTTCTTTGCTTGTGTTTTCTCCATTATTTATTCTTTTATATTAATATATTCTCATATTTAGTGGTGTTAAGCTATTACTTGTCTCAATATGTGACTGTAATCAACGATAATCACCTTCTCCATTTCCTCTAAAGCAAATGTATTTGGTGTCTTTTATTATTTATATGGTTTGTTGTCGTCTATTAATTATATTGTCTAAGCTCCATTATTTTATATATTAATTATTAATTGTGTATCACCAATTATTCTTAATTATTTATGTATTTTTTATTCTTTATTTGAAGAATGATAAAATTAGAAAAATACATATTTGAGCATTTTTAATATTATACTGCTTTAGCTTGTAGCCTCGTATAGGTCGGGTGGGCTAGCAAAAGTCGGTCCGAATAAAATGTGGGCCGTTTTGACTCACTCTACCGAATGGGCTTACCCAATTGATTGGCCTGGCTCGCTTCCCAAACTATGGTTTATATTCATCTCTTAACTAAATGGAGCATATTTGAAAAAATATCTTTGAACTAGTCAAGAGGGCCCTTAACTGATTTTTTTCTTCTTCTCAACAAGTTACTTGCTAAAAGCTGTCAAGGTAGAAAGAAGTGGGGAACAAGCATATTTAGAGAGCATAGTACAACAGAGAACCTGATTCCACTCGAAATGATGAAGCATTTCGTTAAAATGAATTGATTGTCTCTTGAATCCACAAGCAAAGATGTGTATACTTACGTGCGAAGTTTCTAGTTCAAACTGTGATAAAACCAATTATGACAATAAAAGAATTGAAGAATAGATCAAGAAGCATCTAACTACTTTATGCATAAGCTAATTTGGGTCTCGTTCTTAATGATCACGAACCCTACTACACAAGTATGGTGGGGAAACGATAGTTCCATACGACGAGGATCAACAAATCGAGCTGCTCACTGCTTAACAAGAATATATGTTTTTGGGTCTAATTTAAAAGAATGAGGGAGTCTTCTCCTTCTTTCTTTGTGGGTGTACTGGTTGGCTAACAATTTAATACAATGAAATCGATTTGATTCTATAAAAACAAATGATAGAAAGATGATAATTTCTATTGATTTTTAATTACATGATTCAATAAATTTATATGTGAAGGGATAATAATTAAAAAATAATATTTTTGAGAGAGGAAATTTGTGATAATTTGAAAACAACTAATATAGCATTTTTGAATTCGATGGAGGAATTCAGTATAATTGCTCCAAGAAATTTCCTAGTAACTAAACACCAAATTAAAAAATACAATTTATCTTGCACATACATTTATAACAATAATTTCCACCAAATTTTCTATTTATACAAACACATTGTCACAAAGAAAATAAAAAATAAGAAAAAAAATGTAAAAATTATAAGGCCAAAAATTAGTACCTACTCAATAAATGTAGCCCGTCCTCAGAATAACTAAATGTATTTTCTTGATTTGCTATTGAATGCATGGGCCAGCAACACTAATCCCAATAAATGCTCACTACAATAGGCAGCTAATGTCCATCGTTGGGAATGGGCCCATGACATTGACATGCATGCTGAAAGCATATCTTTCTAGGCTGAATAAAATTTGCACCCCTTAGCCAATTAATATTAGATCACCAAATTAGTTATGGAGTTGAGGCTGCAAGAAATTAAGAACAACCTTAAGAACCAAAAATAAAAGAACTCATAATGTCAGAGCATTAAAACAAGGAACTAATGTGGTAGTAGTTATTATAAACTTGAAATTTGAATGATGGAAAAATCTACAAGAATTCATCTGAACAAATATTTTGAACCTCATAAAATTTTGAACTTACCAAACAATGCCGACTAATGACAATTTGGAGATTGAAAATCACGATTACAGAAATTTTTTATAGGTGACGATAAGATTTTATAAACTAGCACCAAAGGAACAGCGGGCCAAGATTTTGAACCTCATAAAATTTTGAACTTACCAAGCAATGCCTACTAATGACAATTTGGAGATTGAAAATCACGATTATAGAAATTTTTTATAGGCAACGATAAGATTTTATATAAACTAGAACCAAAGGAACAGCAGGCCAAGGTACATACGATGCATGTAGGTATTCGTGTCTAATTATGAGTACTCATCTATATTGATCAACCCGAAGACAACAAAAATAATAAATCAGTGGCAGAATAGAAGACTAGACTAAATCATGCATGAAATTATTAACAGACTGAAAATATATAACTGTTTTTTCTGGTAATCATTGAGGTAAGAATAATTATACATCATATACCAAACAAACATTGGGAGAATGCAATTTACTGGCAAAATCAATTTAGTACACATCTTTTAAATTAGGACACTAATTTGCAGAAGCAGCCTTCTTCAAATGTTCTCACATTTCAAGGTCCCAATATTAGTTGGCACTAAACTTTTTTCTTAATGAAAACAAGAATATAGAAGAAAGAAATAGCATAAGAATTCTGCTTTTGAAAACAAAAGAAGCATTTTCCGATAAGTTAAAGAAGCATTACCATGTTGGAATTTCCATTAAGTTTGAATGAAATTTCCGTTATTGGTTTTGTTTCATATAAGAGAGAGGATCCAACTCTCTTTGGTATGTAGATATTTTCTTTCTCCAAAAAAAAAAAAAAATCCTTTGAGACTTGTTTAGTTTGCTGGGAGAGACTTCACACAAGGTGTTGTCATCGTCGTTCCGAAGATCGTTCCTCGAAGTACCACCTATAAAGACGAATATTTTTTAAGGCTCGATCTTTCTCTGATATGCAGTATTGAATTTCTTTATAATACTCTTTCTGTGCTTTTTTTTTCAATTTCAACGTATTCAAGAAATCTTGTAAAATATTGTAACAAGCTTAAAGCAGACTATAAGTGGAGAAAAAAAAAAACTCGCAACTAGCAAAGTTGGGTCGCCAGAGAAGAAGAATACCCAGAAAAAATAGTTTGGCTAGGTGTCTTTTTAAAGGAAAAATAGTAAAAGGAAAAAAATAATTATTACTTTTCTTTCCGGGAAAAAAAAGGAAGAAAGAAAAAAAGATAACAAACCAATATGGAAAAAAAGTTTATTCCAACAAAACTTTTCTTGGAATAAACTAACCAGTTCACGGGTTTAAAAGCAAAAAAAGAAGAAGAGGGTTTTGGTTGTGGGAAAAAAAAACCTAATTTGGTTTCTTTTTCTTTTTTTTGGAAGGTTTTTAAAAAAGAAAAGGTAATATGCTCTTTTTAAAGGGTAAACCGTAACAGAAACAAAAAGAAAAAAAAGGACTGAAAGAAAAGAAAAAAAAAGGACTATTGGCTTTGGATAAAAGGTTTTCTTTAGGAAAATTCTGTTTTGAAAAAAATTGTTTTAAACAAAACAAATGGAAAATCCACCCCTCTTAAAGGAGTCTTTTGGTTCCTAGGAAAGGTTTTTTTTAGGAAAAGAAAGAAAATAAAATATGTTTTGGAAAATAAAAATAAAAATTTGTTTACATTACAAACAAAAAAAACCTTCAAACAAACAAACAAATCTTCAAAATTTTGTTTTGGAAATTTTTTTTAATCCTTCTAGTACAAAATGTACAAGGAAGAGTTTTGAACCTAACATTCTAGTGGTGAATGCTCTACCACTAAGCTACATGCTTAGTTGTTATTTTTCTTGTTAGGAATATATGATAAAAAGATAGGTCTATTAGGCAAAACTCTACACTCATTTGAGTTTGAGCCAATTCTTTTATGGTCTTAGAAAATTGGAAATTATGATACAGAGAAGTTCTGTCTAAGGAATTTGGATTTTAAGCGGGACCGTTTGTGACCCCTCCAATCTTTACTGGAAGCAAAATATTATGTCTAAGGAAGCTGACTCCAGACCTAGGTTTCCATACCCCACCAGTCTTTCCTGAGAATACTTTGTAAAAGTAATTTTCATTTTTTTTAAAGGAAAAGCTTGACATTTTTTGGTTGGTTTTGCGTAAAATGACTTATGAATCCAACAATACTAGTGTGTCTGAATCCAAAAATGACATTTTGCAAGGAATATATGATAAAGAGATAAACATATTAGGCTAAACTCTACACTCATTTGAGTTTGAGCCAATTCCCTGCGGGTCTTAGAAATTGAAAATTATGATACGTAGAAGTTCGCCAAGAAATTTGATTTTAAGTGGGACCGTTTGTTACCCCTCCAATCTTTCCTGGTAACTAAATATTCTGTCTAGGGAGGCTAGTTCCTAGCCTAGGTTTCCATACCCCACTAGTAAAGAAGCTATGAGAATCTCTAGATCAGAAATATAAAACCGAGGATGTTGGGGCCAAGAAAATCATCGTGGGTCAATTCCTTGACTTCAAAATGGTAGATTCCAAGATTGTGGCTAGTCAAGTCCAAGAACTTCAAGTGATCATCCATGAGATACACGCTGAGGGAATGGTACTGGGTGAAAGCTTCCAAGTGGCAACCGTTATCGGTGAAACCGCTACTCCAGCTTGAAAGACTTCGAGAATTACCTTAAACACAAGCGAAAGGAAATGAGCATGGATTATCTGGTTGTTAGGCTTCATATTGAAGAAGATAACAGGGGGTTTGATAAGAAAGGAGCTCACACTACAATAGAAGTGAAGGCAAACTTTGTGGAACTTGGTCAAGGTTCCAAGATAAAAAAGCACAATAAAGGGAAGGGCTCTAAGTTGGGACCTAAAGGAGGGATCTCCAAGAGGCAAAAGTTCCTAGGAAAATGCTTCAATTGTGGAAAGCAATGTCACAAATCTTTTGATTGCAGACTACCAAAGATGAACAAACCCAAAGAAGCCAATGTGGTTGACAAGATCTCTAAGAATGTGTCTGACATTGACCTCACTATAGTAATCTCTGAGGTGATCTTGGTGGGATCCAATCCCAAGGAATGGTGGATTGACATTGGTGCTACCACCATGTATGCTTGGACAAGAAGATGTTTTCCACTTTTGAACCATTTGAGATTAGGGAAAATGTGTTTATCCAACTCTGCCACTTTAGGGATCAAGGGCCAAGGAAAAGTAGTCTTGAAGATGACGTTTGGGAAGGAGTTGACACTGACTAATGTTTTGTATGTGCCTGAACCGAAAGAACCTGGTATCCGGGTTCATTGTTGAACAACCATGGATTTAGGTTGTTGTTTGAGTCAAACAAGTTTGTATTATCCAAAAGTGGCATGTACGTTTGGAAATGGTATGTGGAAGTTGAATATAATGATTGTAATTATGATACATTACGTAGGTTAATTAACTTAAATAATATACCAACTTTTCAAATTGAAGCAAAGTATAAGTGTGAAATGTGTGTTGAGGCAAAAAAAACAAAATTAATTTAACATACATTTTAAAGAAATTGCCATCCTATTATTCAATAAGGGCACTGTCATTCACAAGCAAGAGAGGAAAAAACGCTTCTGCTAAACTTTGGCACTGCTCGAATTAGCTTCTAAGAATTGAAAAGCTAATTTTAAACTTGAATAAGAGCTTCTAAATGTGTTGGATGATTTACCAAAATAGCTTCTAGCTAAGAGAAAAAAAGGTGGAGAGAAAGAGAACATCTAATGAGGAAGATAATTAGATGATGTTGCTTCTTGTAAAATCCATTTTTTGGCTTATGCAACGCTATCAATAAATAAACAAATAAAGGGTTCATGTAACAAGCTATTTCATGTTCAGTAAAATTTCCAACACATGAAGATTGCTTCTTTTAAATTACAGTTTCTCTTCAGCTTCAACTTCTAAGTAAATCCAAAAACAAAAATTTATCCCAAACAACGCCCTTGTCTTAGAAGAGTAGTGAATGATCAGCAAGGCAATACAACCACAAAATATGCCATACAATACAATTCTGGTAGACCAATCATACAACCAATCTAATGAAACTCAATGGATTTTTTATGTATGGCAACCACTTTATCCCATTGTTCAGATGCTTCTGGGATAATAAGGGTGCGTAAAACTTGAAAGATATGATGCAGAAGATATTCTAAAACTATGGGTTTCATTATACATACAGTACAGGTATAACAGATATGAGCAAGTAATACTCTAATCATCATAAAAGCAGGAGGAAGCTTGGCACGAACCATGTACCAATATGAAACCATTAGAACGTACCTTATTTTGAGTTCTCCGAACATCATTTAGTACTTCCATCATTTCAAGGGGCATTTTAGGTGTTCTACACTTGTATATACCTACCCTAGTTTTTACATGATAATAAGGAATGATTCGGATGAGCATTTTAGGTGTTAAAACAAAGGAGAGACGATCATTGCAACGAGTGAGACGACCCTATAAATTTTTTTTTTTTGGTATTGTTCTTGTGAATAGGGATTCTCCTAACTCATAATACATAGAAGAAATAAGAGATATTTTCTTGGAATACAGCTTATTGTAAAGTAGATGAGGATGAAACCTGTAGCCACTGAGTATCCTCTGCTCCTCTGGGCACTTATTGTGAAGTCAAAACGAGGCGTTGACGCCCCGTACCATGCTGGGTTCCCTAAGGCTTTGACAAAGCAAGAGGTGAGGTTTCTGCTGGAGCATCATTTGCTTCAATTGCTTTACTCCCTAAATCAGGTTCCACATCAGGGACTGAACCTTTTTCCTCATGAGTGAACTCTTGTGGATTGCTTGGACGAAAAATCATCTGATTACACTCACCATCCCCAGGGGAAATCTGAGAAGGTTGAGGTTCAACTTCTCCAATTTTCGTCTTTCCATCGGTTATATCATCAGCTTCCAAAGTCGAAGGATCAGGTTCCTGAATGATTTGACCTGATTTCAGATGATAATCTATGCATCCAACCATAAGGTGGATTAGAAACTCCAGATTTATTAAGGATGTTTTCTTGGATTTATCTGGAAAGGCATTAGATGATGCAGGATCAAAGTTCCCAGCTGTTCAGACTCGATATGCCATTGCCTCTTTTATGTCTTTCTGCCTGCAGATGCATCCCAAACCTAGAGAACATATTCAGAAAACGATTATATACCTGTTAGACAGTTAGGAACACGCAAGGAAATTAATAAATGACATGCAACATGAAGGCATGTGCACAAGTATCATTCAGGACCTAGCTCCAGAAAGAACACCAAAAAGTAAAACCAAAGCACCATATTGAAGTCCCACAAGAACTCACCCAGTATTAACTCCTAGACACAATGCATAAAAAACATTCAAATTATCTCATCATATATACCACAAACATGGACTTCACCATTTATCAGACAGCAATGCAAATATGAAGCCAGTATGGAGCATACCCAACCAAAAAACCTTTCTTCATGGAGTATACTGTTCAGCCACTAGGACAAGGCAGGTTCAAATTTACAGGTTGATTGATCACTAAGTGAACATCCGGTTGAACTTTCCCATTTTTACATGAAAGCTTAAGTCATTTCATGCATGAATTACTGCCATATTTCATTATCCTTTAACAGGACAGTTCAAGTAATATATTTATTTAACAATGAACTTCAGCAAACAATTGGAGCAGGAATCTGATGAAATCCCCCCTTAAAAGGTTGATATGCAAACCCAGTCTGATCTCTAGTTGTGCATGTATAAGCTAAGGGTGCTCAGAGATCATATCAAAGCATGGAACCATTTTTTCCCCCTTAAGAAATAAGATATTTGGAAAGGGAAATATTTTTTTGTAAAAATGTCTAGAAAATTAAATAATAACGATAATGATTAAGAAATTGGTCAAAAAGCATTGGGAACAGAATCTACACACAGCAATTTTCCGCGCGAGACACAGCAATTTGTCGTGACAAATTTATGTGTGTCGCCACAAATTTGGTCATCAACTTGTTTCTTTTTTTTCGATTTGTCAAGGCCATAAATTCTTCATTTTAACTCGGATTTGAGAGAGTGAGATATCATTGAAAAAATCTTTGAATTTAGAATGCAACCAGGGTGGAGTTGAACCATTTGATCTTCCGGATGGTAGATAAAAATTTATCTTCCTAATGACGCGCTGTGAGACACCCCTGCTATCTAGCAAGACTCCTACAAAACCAAGTTTAGAGGAAATGTTATGAATTTTACATGAAAATTGATATAAAATTGATAATAGTTGTTTTCAATCTTAAGTAGAAAAAAGTAATGAAAAATAACGATCAAAATATTCATATTTTTTTATATTAATATCTCATTTGATAAATAATATTATTTTTAATATCAATTATTAAATATTTTTATAAATATTACTATTTATAAATACTATATCATAATTGATATATAATTATTTTATATAATAAATTATATAAGAAAACAAATTAATTTTATAATATATATATATATATATATATATATATATATATATATATATATATATATATATATATATATATATATATTGAAATAATATATATTTAAAATTATTATATCATTGTATATATGTTATATATTTTTTATTCTTTAATTAGTAATAAAATGATGTATCATTAAAATATTAAAAATATAAAGATAAATATAAAATATATTTATAATAATACCTATAATTTAAAATATTTTTTTTCAAAAGATAATTTATAATTATTTTTTTAACAAATAATTTAAAATAATCTTGACAAACATAAATTCAATTAATATTAACATCAACATGTTTGTTTTTCAAAAAAACATTAACATATTTACAATAACTTTATCATTCAATTATAATATAATAACTTATCAAATTATAAAAAAAGTTGTTGCAATATTAGAAATCATCTAAAAGATCGATTTCTAGATTACGTAAATAAACTTTTAGAAATCGCTCTTGAATATATCAGTACTACCCGTACAAATCCATAACTTATTTGAAAATATCATAATTATAGTAACCCCACCAAACATCTATTGTACGTTTATAGTTGTAATGAGATGAGAGATTGGTTAATTAGCTACGTATTTAGAAATAGTGGTGGTATTACCATAACATACTGGGGGTACTACATGGTACAACCATAACTTATTTGAAAATACCATAATTATAAGACTTACCAAACACTACTATACGCTTATATTGTAATGAGACGTAAGATCAAGCTAGTTAGCTACATGTTTAGAAATAGTGATGGTATTACCATAACATGTTTAACTAACATGCATTCAAAATGAGACACAATTACATCAAATAACACTATTAAACATATACAATTGAAATTTTGAATGTCACATAATTTCCGTTTATCCATAATCTGAACTTAACAACATCTGTTTGCAATCCTCCGAAATTCGCTTCCATTCTATATTGTCTTTATTCATGATCAAGGTGCAAACTATCCTTATCCTATGATATTTCATTTGTCTCTAAAATGAAAAGGGAAAAGGAATTATCCTTAACAGCCAATAACCAACAATTATATCATGAATATAGACTAAGCAATTTTGATCGATAACTTTGAAATAGCATGGGTGTAGACCCTCAATTTTGTCCCTCAACACTTGCATTTATCCTATGGGTGTCATACTCACCCATTGTTCTCATATGGCACCGTTAGGGGTCCTTTTAGGCTTAGTCGGTCTTCGAGCCTCGGATGGGCTTGTATGTGGTCCATTGAGTGCGTATGTACTTCACTTCAGAGTGTCATCCTGGCTTATTTATTTATTTATTTAGTTATCGCATCGTGTTTAAGGGAAGCAAGCGGACCCCTAAGGTTTTAGCTCCATCTGAGTTTAATGGAGTATGTCGAATTAGGAGCACTTGGGCTTGTTTCAATCATATCTCCCTCATCCGAACTCGGAATCATGCACTGCTTTTATGGACTCCTTGTTTTCCAAGGAATACTCTGTCAAAATTTCAAAATTTTTCCCAACCGAATTTAATTCACCCCCAAAGTTTCAAGCAGCCAAAAATCATCGAAGCATGTCTGAATTCGGAGCACTTGGGCTTGTTTCGATCATATCTCCTTCATCCGAACTCGAAATCATGCACCGTTTCTTTTGTTAGATTCCCTACTCATAGAAAAATTCTTTGAAAAAATTTGAGAATTTTACTCAATCGTCAACTGGTCGGGAACCGCTCAACTCCAAGGGCGCAAAAGGACTATGGGCAAATTTCACTTTGGTTTTTTTTTCGAGCCCGAATCCATTGAGGCTCAAATCCATTTTCTATGGGGCACTTGGGGGCCATCTTAAAGGTTTGGTTTAAGTTAGTGTGGGCCCATTTTGGAGTTATGGGTATCAGGGTCTCTGGAAAGTCTAGCCTTGGATTGTATGACGCTCAGGGGAGTCATTTCTACCTGCTTCAACCAACCTTCCTCCTTCGGGTGCAAACTTTAATGCTTGAATTTGAATACATGTTGTATGGTTGACTCACCCTTTGCTGCAGTGCATGGCTAGGGACCACAGGTACGCCCTTTGATTTAGGATTGCGGAATTCATATGCATGCATGGTGCTTAATCTTGAATGTTTGTTATGTGTTTATGTGTGCTGGACTAATCTCTTCTACAACGCATGGCTTGAGACCTCAGGTACGTACCATTTGCTTTGACTGGTTGAGTTTATATGCATGCTAGATACCGAGTTGGTTTGTGTGATTCATGTCATCTACATAGCCTAAGGTCAATCGATCTTTGACCCATATGCTCTCATGTACCCAATTCATTAGTAGAGACAGAGTTCCGGGCTTAGAGGGGTGCTACCTCGCCTGAGGTGCCTTCCCATTAAGTAACCTGATCCCCGGACCTAGAAATCCGGGGCCAGGATCGCTCGATTTGAGTAAATGAGGGTTTTTTGTTCTTACTTCATTTTCCTATTTTAAAAAAATAAAAATAAAAAGTAGAAAGTGGCAACTCTAAACAAGACTGCTCTCACTGGGACGGATTTTCCAAAGCTCGAAAATCAACTCTTTTTTTTATATTAATAGTGAGTCACACGCCCGTGGATCGGTGTGGACAACAAATTGGCGACTCCACTAGAGATCAAACCCGTAATCTCTCGGTTTTGCTAAGATATCAAGCTTGAACTCGAGTCAAGTATACTGGAGCACATGGTTCATTAACCAATAGACTCCTAGGCTACACAAATGACTAATAATCACTTACCTGGTTGGTATTTGGCACACAATTGTGGCTTGTTTATGCTTGTGTGTTCACCTGTTGGATTCTAGCATGCTTGCTCATGGTTGATTAGTACATAGCTATATGTTTCTCGATCAAGTATTAAGATGGTTAGTTTCAGGTGTAGGTTACATGCGGGTGGGCTTGCTCATTGCGCATGACTGATTGTTGCATGGCTACCCTCTCTTTTGCATGACTTCTTAATTTGTTTATGTTTGTGGGGCGCGCTTGTATCCCCTTGTTTCCGAATCACTAGTCTTGGTCGATTATTCCTCATTGATTGCTTGAGTTGCTTGGGAGTCATTCCCAATTGTTTGCCTTCGACCAAGCTAAGAGTTTGGAGCAGGGTCTAGCATAGGGGCTATATCGATGTTTGGGAGCACTATGGAGATGATAGATATCTGAACAATGAAGACCTGTATAGCCCTGAGTTGGATTTCATGGATACATGCGTGGCCAGTGTGTCATTTTGATTATTGGTTAGGATCTTAGGTTACGTATCCCGTCTAGGTACAATCATCTAGCTTTTAGGACTTACCTTTTCCCGTTGTCAGCTTTTGAGCCACATTACCCCTGAGGTATCACCATGTCAGAATCCCGCTCTTACCTGTGAAGCCATATATCAGTTTAGCTGTTGACATCACATGTCAGTTCATTCTCTCGGAGGATTTTGGTCATACATTACTGGTTTGATTTCGAGGATTGATAGTCACGGGGACTAACATACCCTTTTCCTTTTGAAGGATTGTTGATTGAGACCGACCTGCTCCGAGCTCGATCCCGGACGAGGTAGACTTGTTAGATGATCGTATCTCACACGCGCTAGGAGCAGATATCATATCTTAGGAGATATGGACCCTCAAGACGCCTATTGTCGACTGTGTCACCGAGATTACTACCATGGCATCTCTCTAGGATGCTATATTGGGACTAGGATAGAGGATTGATGGGCATCAGGCCCAACCATTGCAGATTTCAAGGAGCACCCCGCATGACTCCACCGCACCTCCACCACCACCACCACCACCACCACCATCTGGACCCACTGTACCGTAGGACTATACAATTCCACCTCCACCACAACCACTTGTTCAATCAGCCCCACGAGTTGGAGCATTTGTACTATACGGTCAGACTGAGACCACACCGCATTCTGTAGTGGCCCCTACACAGATTATTGATGGCACATAGGCCTGTATCGATAGGATTGAGCAGAGGATCAGGTCTCTGCATGTTGGCGGAGTTATAGGTCAGACTCCGACATGATGACCTTCCAAGGGCAAATTTGCTACCAGTTTTGCATGCCAGACATTGAGAGATACACGGGTATAGGGTGCCCCCGTATTCACTTGCAGTTATACAACCCTGTTATGTGCAAGCATAGACTGGATGAGGCACAAATGATTACTATTCTCCGGCTATCGAGTGAGCCACCTGTCAGGTTTCATTAGACCCTTCGAGACGTAGGACATGGGCTGATTTGGGACAGGAGTTTATCAGACAATATTCTTTTAATACTATAGTGGACGTATCCCTAAGGGAGTTGGAGGCTCTCAGGCAGAGGCCGGATGAGTCAGTCACTTCATTTATCTCCCGTTGGAGGGAGAAGATAGCATAGGTTATGATGTAATCTCAGAAAGGATCAAGTTAAGATGATTATGCGTGAGCCTTTCAACCCGATTTGCTAGGCATCTCATGGCTTTCCATAGACGTATTCTTTGGATCATTGGTTCAGCCCTCTATGGCATCGAGAAAAGGCACAACTAGAGGATTATATGCACTCTTCCCCTCCAGATTCAAACATGCTTCCAGGGTCAGCCCCGCATCATCATATATCAAGGTGCTATTGGTACATCGAACCATAGGTTTTCATGTTAGCCACAAACTCATAGACAGTCTGCAGATATTCCTTACTAGATGGTACAACAGATCGCATGCATCACTACTCCCTATAGGCCTGATCTGGCCTACTTATCTACATCCACCACCATAGTATATGCCACACAGTACCCCAAAGTGCCACCAGAGCAAGCACTAATAGCAATGAGAGTGACCGCTCCACCGAGGCCTGGCCAGGCGCTCACACAACCTCGAGATGCCACTAAGTCGAAAGCATTCTTGCGATTGGTCAAGCGGGGTTTGATTGCTCTACTACCACCCAAACCACCACTAAATCCTACCTCACTAGGATTCAGGGCAGATCTTCACTGTGCTTACCATTCGAGAGTAGGCTATGATACAAACAAAGCCAGCTATAGTCGAGACATGCCATTCGTGACTTGATTGATAAGGGCTTGGGTTGATTTGGGACCTTGCACGACTAAAGACCTTCTCCCCACTCATGACTCTAAAGCTGTACCTCTACCCATGAGTAGTGTACATTCGGTTGAGTTTTCGAGAGACGAGATATTCATGATGGGATGGGATGGAGAGGCTCCACAACCGATCAGTTTATTTACAAACTCAGATTTTAGTGGATACACCTCTGGCCAACAGATCCCTAGGCCATTTAGACTTATCCTAGATGAGGTTCCCAAATAGATTTCAATTTTACCCATATACTTACAGCATGTTCCGCCCATGACACCTTTCATTATGTTCCCGGAGGAGTATGAGCCTATTCACGGGGATGTTCAGATTGTTACACGAAGTGGGAGGGTAGCTTAGCCTCCACCCGTTGATAGGCCATTTGTCGGGGCATAACAGCCTGTAAAGGATGTTCGTGAGAGGACGATGAGATTCTACGCTAGCTGCGCACTACACAAGCTCATATATCCATCTGTGAGCCTATCGCCTCATCCATTACTCATAGAGATGCAAGTGATCGGGAGCACTTAGTCGATTGTATTGAACCGCCACTACCCCGAGGGGCTTATTCACTTTCGACACCTAACAAAGCTACATGCATCGTTTTTGATGATGATTTACCACCCAAGGGGTCAGATCATGTTTGACCCTTATTCATTGATGTTGCTTGCCTGGTGCCGTCGTGCCATCCGGCTCGCATCGGGACAACACCCGCCCTTAACGTCCTGGGTCCGCTAGTTATTGGGCTGGGTTGTACTTGGATTTTCACCGACTAATTTTGGGCCTTCTTCTCACGGCAATCGGGCCGAGCTTATGATGGGACTCCCGCAGGACGCTTACGGGCACACCAAGACATGTCATGATTAGCCAATCAAATACCTATATTATTTCGTAGTTTTGAGGATCTCGGGGCCTATCCTTTAACTCGCCATTCTTTGGCCGCCCCTTTGGATTCATGAGGCGGGTTCTTATACCATCTCTCCCTTCAATATAGAAGTTTATACACGAGGCGCATTATCACGATACGCCTAATAAAGATGTTGCATTTTCCGCTCATATCAACCATAGTGTGAGGATGACCTATATTTGATTGAGTTTACTTTCGATGAGGTTCAGGTTGTTAGTTTAGAGGATGACAGCAGAGACCTGGTGCCTATGTCTTTCGGTCAGCACAACAGCACTTTGGTACTTAGTATGATGAGAGGCATGTCCTATATGCTTGGCTTGGGGTTGGGTCGTCGACAGTAGGGGCCACTTGAGTTTACTTTTATAGTTGATCATGACATACCCTATGGGTTAGGTTACACTTCTACAAAGGACGATGCACGTCACATGGTGCAGCTGCACCGGGACAGGGTGAGGGCTCACCTGTCTGGGGTTCCATTCAATTATCCCCTTCGCTTATATACCTTCATTCGCCGACTACTTTATTGGGAGGATCAGCACGCACCTCGCATTACCGGGTACTAATCAGGCTTTAGAGACAACAGGATCCAAGGCATTCAACAGGCCTTGGGACAAATGTGTTTTAGTTCTGAGACTATTGAGGCACCTGATGCCATGATAGTTGCACCCCCATCACCGGGCCGAGCTAGTGTGTTCTCTATTTGTTTCCTCGAGGAGGTCCTTGATTATGACCTATCTATGGATTTGGGGGATGATACTCATGGAGTGACTCTTCCTGATACTTACATAGACGTAGATGGAGTATAGGCCGTATCCTCGACAAAATTTCACATGAGCCCCATTATGCTTTTGACATGTTTGGAGTTTTTGCTATTGATTTTGAGGATATAACACTTTATGATGCCTACACTGATACAATGGACATGATCGATACTGGCCACATTCTGGATGCAGCCTCACCTAGGCCTCGGTCTGTTTTTGATATGTTTAGGATTTCTATGCTAGAGATAAATGATGACGGCGGACTCATTACACGATATTATTCATAATATCGCTTCGCTGAGGGAGTGTCTAATTTCATGGACCCACCCTTCTTTCGACACTATGTTCGAAGCTTATCACCCGCCGGATGATATTTTGATGGTAATAATGACATGAGTATTTTCTTTAGCATTTGCATGTGTCACAAAGATTTCTCGATTACACCACGCACCCACAACATATATATGATGTCGGGAGGACGCTGAGACACGATGACCCACCAGTGGCCAATGTGAGTGTGATTATGATATAGAGGATAGTAAAGTTACACCCATTACTGGTAGCACTGACTTGATAGATTTTGGGCCACCGGGACAGTCTGTGAGACTGAATTGGCTCTTCCCTATCTCCTGATGAGAGGAGTAGACTGACTGACTTGATCAGTCATACTTAGATGTATTTGCATGGTCATATGAGGACATGCATGGCCTTGACTCCTCTATAGTGCAGCATCACCTGCCCATTCTACCACATGCTAGGCTAGTTAAGAAGAAATTGAGGAGACAACACCCTCGATAAAGTTTGGTGCACAAAATTTCGAAGCAACTTGTCAAGCCACGCGGTCGAGCATCCCGAGTGGTCGGGCTAATGTCGTCCCTGTTCCCAAAAAGGATGGCAAGATTAGAGTTTGTGTAGACTTTTGTGATATGAACAAAGCCAGTCCTAAGGATGATTTTCCCCTCCCACACATTGATATGTTGGTTGACAGCACTACAGGACATTCGATGTTGTCCTTCATGGATGGATTTTCTAGGTATAATCAGATTATGATGGCTTTAGAGGATATGGAGAAGACTTCTTTCATTACTGAGTGGGGTACTTACTGCTACCGGGTTATGCCATTTGGGTTGAAGAATGCAGGAGCCACTTATCAGAGAGCTATTACTACTCTGTTCCATGACATGATGCACATAGATGTCGAGGTATATGTGGACGACATGATAGTGAAGTCCCAAGACAGGGTAGATCACTTATCAGCTTTATAGAGGTTCTTTGAGAGGATAAGACGTTTCAAGCTGAGGTTGAACCCCAAGAAGTGCACCTTTGGGGTAACTTCTGGGAAATTGCTGGGACACATTGTTAGTGAGCGGGGTATAGAGGTTGATCCTGAAAAGATCAGAGCCATACTTGACATGCCTGCCCTGAGGACTGAGAGAGAGATAAGAGGCTTTCTAAGCAGATTATAATATATCAGCCGTTTCATTGCTAAACTGATAGACATATGTGAGCCTATCTTCCGTCTTCTAAGGAAGAACCAACCTCCAGTTTGGAATGATGATTGCCAGCGTGATTTTGAGAAGATTAAGGAGTGTCTCCTTTCTTCTCCAGCTTTAGTTCCTATACTAGGTGCCCTTTGCTTCTCAGATTGTTTCGGGCTTTTAGACATGGCCTTAGGATGCATGCTAGCTCAAATGATGCTGATTCAGTGGAATGAGAGGGGCCATCTATTATTTGAGTAAGAGGATGCTAGGAATATGAGTGCGTATACATTATGATCGGGAAAGTGACCCGCTTGGCATTGGTTCGGGCCATCAGAGACTAAGACATTATGTGACGTATATTCCATACTTTTGGTCTCACGATTGATCCTGACGATCCGTTTAATAGGCCTCGTTTCAATTCTGCAGAGTTCGCGAGATGGTTAATACTGACTGATTGAAGCTCATATTCAAGATGTCACAATAAATCGAGAAAGGGAAGCTGCTATATTGCAAATCATTTGGCTTTTCGCTTATATCCGACGATAGACCGATTGATGATGATTTTCTGATGAGCGCTTTGTTTCGTGACCGCGATCGCAGTCAAGCTATATTTCATGGTACCGCCAATTAGTCGAGGTTTGGCATCGTATCTTATTGATATCACTCAGTAAGGATCATATTCCCGACGTCCTAGCTGGATAATCTTTGAACATCATCGTTGAAGAATAATATAGTTGGAGTATGAGGCTTGCATTACATGCCTAGAGATCGTGACTCTGATCTCGAGATCCACCTGGGATTCCAACTCGTTATTTAGCAGACTTAAGGTATTTCTGGGAGGGACTCGAGATGAGAAGCCAAGCCCTACCATGCTTACTTGGATTTTGGCTGCTGATAGGTTTGATGATTCGAGATGTATGGTACATCCGCCTTAACCGAGAATCAAGCTTTGTTACAAGTAAATTACCTCGCTTATCGAGACTCCCCGCGAGAGGACTATGCGACCATTGTTGATCGAGACTAGGTTTGCACCACCATCAAGTGTTTGATCGAGATATTGAGGATCAAGATGAGCTTCGTACCACGATATTTATTAGCTCTCGCTTACGCGAGCTACCCGCAGTCACCAGGCCAAGGATAGGAGAGCATTGAGACATTTGGCCGCCAGATTTGTTGTTTATGGGGATGCACTATATAGGAGATCGCCTGGTGGCCTGTTGTTATTATGTCTAGATCGGACCTCTGCAGATCGAGTGATGATAGAGGTTCATGCAGGAGTTTGTGGCCCACACATGGGAGGTCATATGCTAACGCGTAAAATCATGAGGACTGGCTACTTTTGGTTGACCATGGAGACAAATTGTTGCCAGTTTGTACAAAGATGTCTAGAGTGTCAGATGCATAGAGACTTGATACACGTGCCACCTTCTGAGTTGCATGCACTCACATCCTCGGGCCATTTTCAACATGGGTATTGATATTATTGGGAAGATCTCGCCCAAGTCTTCCAATTGGCATGAGTACATTTTAGTTGCCATTGACTATTTCACAAAGTGGGTGGAAGCTGCTTCCTATGTTAGATTGACAGTGGCCAGGGTGGCTAAATCCATCAGATCGCACATTATTTGCCGATATGGGGTCCCTCACGAGCTGATTTATGATAGAGGGGTTCATTTTAAGGGCGAGGTGGACACGTTGATTCGTGAGGCGAGATCTCAAAGATCACAGGTCGGTCCGCGCATGCACCATGACCATCGCGCTTGAGGCCGTGAATAAGAATATCAAGAGGATTTTGAGAAAGATGGTCGAGACTTCTCGAGATTTGTTAGAGAAGCCCTTCGTCATACTTATCAGATATCTTTTCGTATCTTTATCGAGCTACCTCAAGATTCTTTCGGTGTATGGTATGGAGGCAGTGCTACTTGTTGAGATCAGATGGATATTTGAGAGTAGCACTAGAGCAGATATCCGAGGTCAGAGCGGACCTGGGCCCTTATGATCAAAACTTAGCCTTTTGATGAGAGGAGATCGAGGGCGCTAGATCATGTTCAAAGGCCTATCGAGGAAGATGACTCTGCATTCAGAAAAAGGATCAAGCCTAGGAAGTTTCAAACAGCGACCTAGTCTCAGTCATAAGGGGATTGATCAATGACCCTGGGAGGCGGGTTTAGACCGACTCTGAGTGGGTCGTGATGTTATGCCCGAGATTTGACCGAGAGGAGCGTGTTCTAGATGATGTGAATCTAGACATAAATCGCCTCATGGAGCCAATCAACGTGGATCAGCTGAAGAAGTTTTATGCGTGAGATCATAGTCAGAGGTTGGGTGGCCATCACTTCGAGTAGCCAGATTCCCTATTGCACACCTATACATTGATATATCCTATTTCTAGCCCTTTGAGCATCACGCGGTTTATTATGGACTTTTTTTCATTCAGCCTTGCATACCTTTTCTGACCTAGGTTGGGGGCCTGCCCTTATGTGCTTTGCATTCACACTGATATGTGAGCATTCCGAGCATTATGTCATTTTTCGTTTGTTCTTCGCATCATTACCCGTTTATTTTCTTCTCTCCATTTTGCATCTTCACTTCGCTTCGCTCAGTTTTGTTTCTATCATCTTGTTTTTTTCACTTTTATTATAATTTTAAGATAAAATATTTTACCGAAAAAAATTATGCTTAGTTAATTTTTTAGGTTATGATGAGGAAACACCGAAAGCACAACGCTACCGAAGTACTTATAAGTATTGCATCAAATTGCTAATGATTCAAAAATCTTAAAATTAGAAATATCAAAACACTAATGTGATCCATTAAAAAAACTCCAAATGGTATTGACACTTTAGTGGAATTAGCATTTTGTAAACACCATTACCATATAGAAATTTCAATGCATCATCTCCTCATTTGAACACCAACTTTGAGAAATAGGTTCTTTATATCAATGTTATCTGTAATGTATTGAGAACAATAATTTTCAGAGATCATCAAAATAATGTTCTTAGTGTTTTCAAAAATTGTTCTCACAAATGGTTTTCAAAAACATGAACAAAACCTTTCCTATACCTTTAACCCTTGGATGTAGCTGTATTGTTCCTTGCTAATCGGCAAGAGAATGTTTGGTATGCAAAGATTAAATTAAACATATATAATTATCTAAATAATTTTAATTATCCTTCAAAAAATAATTTTAATTTTATTTAATTTTTATTTTTTTCATGTTGAAACAAAAAAAAAATACTATTTTTGGAAAACAAACATTTTCCAAGTTTAGATGACCTAAAAATATGAGAAAAACATCTTATTTTATTCTTTTCCTCTTTCCTTAAGATTTTGCAAAACTAAGCATACCCATAATAACCTTAGTTTTACAAGAAAACTGGAATTATTAAAAAATAAATAAAACTGAAGAACACAAATGATCAAGCTCAAAACCCGAATCAAACGAACAAGAAAAAAAATGGAAGTTGAATAAACTAATAAATTTATTTTTTCCTCAACATTTTTTCGCTTTGAATTTTCCATGTTATCCAAACTGAGAAAAATTATTTTCCTCATTTGCTTATTTTTCTTTTTCCTAACATTTTTTGGCTTTCAAACGAAACCAGAGATAATCTTATGTCTAAAAAAATGGAGGTCATTTTGACCTATTTTCTTAATCATTTCATCCATAGATTTGTCAAAGATTAAAATGTGAACCAAACCCAAAGATTTATCATCACATTATTAACAAAGCACACCAACAAAAGCAGCAATGTAAGGATTTTCAATAAAAAACAATCCAATGTAGAAGCGTTACCTGTCGTGGAGTAGAATGGAGTACTAGGAGAAGAGATGGGGCAAAAATCATTGGATTTTCTCCAAGCCCTAACACTGTAGCCGAAAGAGAAGGATGGAAGATATTACAACAAAGAAATTGAAGAAATGGAGGAAGAAATGTTTTGCACTAATTTAAAACAACGATAATACCGCTATCTTCAACTGCGACATTTTTATTTTTTTTAAATGATAAAGCTGTTGTTGAGGATAGCGATATTTACTTTAAAAAAAAAAAATTATAAAATCGATGTTGTGGATAGCAGCATTTGCTTAGTTGTCGCTTCGTGGCCCATATGAACTAGGATTGAGCAATAGTTCAAAAAATAAATTATTTTTGTAATTAAAAAAAGATTATTTTAATCCAAAACTCAAAAAAATGGGAAAAATTATAAGGTTCAGCTATAAAAAAGCTTGTTCTCATATGAGAACGAGTTTTACACCATTTGATGGTGATTTTATTTCTTGAGACATGTGTTTTCTCAGATAAAATTTTAATTTACACAGATCTCAAGAAATAAAATCACCATCCCTGTTGCCCCCGCTGCCACCCCTTGCTACTACTGCCACCCCGCGTTACCGTCGCACCCCTGGCCGCCGATGCCAAAGCCCCATGATATTTTTACCATGTTGATGAACGAAAGAAGGCCTAACATGGGCTTTATAAATGTGAGGTAGAAATCAACGATTATTCCCCAAGTGCTCTACAAGAAAACACAAAAGATATACTAAAATACCATAATATCAAAATACCAAGGGGTTTATTTGGTTCTTGTTTTTCAAAACTGTTTTTGAGGACACATTGGAAACACAAAACTTCATTTTGGTATTATCTGGATATGTCTTTTAGACCGAAAAATGAATTGAATTTGTTTTTCCTGTTTTGGTTTTTTTTTTTGTTTTTCTTGTTTTTTTTAAATAATAAACAATTTTGAAATGTAAATCAAATAGCTCAAAATATCAGATACTAAAAAAGTAGCATCTTAAAAATTGCTTTCAGAAAAGAAACATGAAACACGATGGTTCTACAATACGACTTGAAAAAGGATTCTAATTTTAATTTTTTGTAGGGCTCTTTTACCTTTTTTTCCGTGTGTCACTCATAGGATATAAAATCTACAGAAAAAGCTGTAAGTATCTGGGCAACAATCATATAGGAATAAAATTGAATAATAAAGGTCAAGTAAGAGATTGCTTACGCATCGATAGTACATTTCTACACCCTATGCCCCAAGTTTTCCATAACTTGAGTTATCACCATTCAAAATCATTTATTTTTCATTTTAGGAGTTGGAACCTATGAGGAGTATAAGTATAAAGCTTAATGTTATTTCAATCTAATAGGTGTTAAACAAAAACTTAAATTCAACTATCTATCAAAAATCAGAAGCCATAGTGTGGAGTAATGACATAATAAGAATTCACTCTTATTAAACAAGTCAACTCTAAGCACAAACAGGAATATTATAGAAAAAACAGAACTATCTGCACAATGAACTTGGAAAACACATAGGCAAGAATGAGGGTGAATGTCTCATATATATATATAAATACATACCCTTGGGAAATAACTAACAAGAATGTGTGACACCCCAAAACCCGGGGGTCATTTTTGTACTATTTTTTTTAACAAGGACTCCAAATAAGGCACAACACCGTGCAATGTTAGCAGCTCGTCAGGTAGTGCCTAGTGCGCACAAGATTGGCAGGCGCTTATCAGGTACACCATGTGGCACTGTTTGCGGCGCGTTTGGGCGCCCTGGGTGTTGCGACACACTGGCTCGTAATACCCAAAAATATGCACTAATAGTTTTATAACATGTTTAGGGTATTTTGTAGGTATAATTTGAATTTTTTGTAATTATAATTTAATCCATAGACAATGCAATAAAAATCCGTGAGCACGTGTGGAAAAAAAAAAGTGGTGTTGGGCATCGGGACAATCCTCTTGTCCTAATACTAGAATCCACCATCGTAATCTTAGGTATCTAATCATATGAGAATGATATCATTGGTTAATGTTGCCAATATAAAATTAGGACATTCTAATGTATCCATAGAGGAATTTATTGCATATTCATGAAATTTTGTAAAATTAGCTCTACTAACCAATACTTCATGTGTGAGTGTCCTACGGTCATAAATTATTTTCTCAACCGTTCGCATTGAAAGACTTTCTTCCAACGCATCTTTAACCAACTTAATTGTTGCGGAGATGTGATTAGCATCCTGGAGTAAGACGCTAATAACACATCTACGCCCGTAGAAAGAGCAAAACACCTTAAACTAAATATGATAAATGATTATGCAACTTTGTTCAAGGCTAATATGAAATACTTTCACTCCTGAGTGCGATAATTGGCAAAACACCTTAAAATAAATTGGCAACCAAATATGATAAATGATTATGCAACTTTATTCAAGGCACATGAAATACCTTCCCTGAAAGTGCGGCACAACCCGATACTTCAGAACTATCTACTAGAAATAAACAAAATGTTCCACTTTAATGTTTTGTTCCCATAACTCATGTAATAAAGGCCACTCGATCAACAAAATGGAATGATCGAATGAGATCGGGCTCCTTCAAAATCTTCTTAAAAGTTTGCCTTTGTTCGATAACAAACAACTTTTTTTCGAATGAAAATTGATGAGCTATCAGAGGCATCGCGTGCACCACATGCACGTTAAGGCCCTATGTTGCGACACACTTGGCTGCCCCTGTAATACCCCAAAATATGCCCTAATAGTTTTATAACATGTTTAGGGTATTTTGTAGGTATAATTTGAATTTTTCGTAATTATAATTTGTTAAGTGAGAAAATGTCGAAAACCCAAAATTTGTACAAGATACAAGGGTATATTAGTAATTTTTCAAAAAGGATATGAAAGGCATAATATGAGAAGTGGATATGCCATTATAGAAATAAGAAAAATTGGGTTGCAAATAGAAGAGAGTATAAGGACTAAAAAGTAATAAAGGAAAATTTAAAAATATCAAAGGGGATAAAGACCACCTGGGTCTCACATTCCCAGGGGGCTTCACGTTTGGAGCAAAGAAGAGAGAAAATAAGAGAAGAAGAAGAGGAAGAAGAAGGAAGAGAAGAGCAAAAGGTATGGAAGTACGGGTTTTTATGCATTAGTTTGGATTTGTATGGATTTTTGTACACTAATAAGGATGCTATGATTTTCAGATGAACATTTCTCTACAAACTGGGTTCAATTTAGTGGAATTCGAATTCGGGAGGATCTTTGTTTTTTGGGTTCATCTTCGATTTTGGGTCGGTTGATTGTAATCCTCAATTGAGGAATATTTATATTAAGGACATATTGGGGTTTTAGGGGAGATGCCGTCAAAATTTCTCCAAAACCCATGTTTTTGTTTTTGCCATAACTTGGCCATCACTCATCCGAATTAAGTGATTCAAATTTTTGGGTAAATTAGACTTATAGGAGAACATATCTCCTTGAAATCGGGTATATCCAAATTCGAACCCTTTAGGCTCGTAAATTCATCCAAAGTGCAGCGAAGACGTTATGGTGTGCAAATGCCGAGTGGGACACAGCTTGTCATTTTTCGATTGTTGGCCTTCTAATTTCAAACGCTATAACTTCTTCGTCCGAACTCCATTTTGGGCGTTCTTGGACTCTATGGAAAGCCCATTGAGTCAAGATTCTAACCATATGCCTGTGGAGGACAGTAGGTGAATATAATCCTGCTGAAATCTAGGTTTTTCCAGAGTTGCTAGCTGGATAGGGCTGGCCGGCTAGGATTTGCTACTCATGTGTGATCTCCAACTCGAGCCGGTCATAACTTCTTCGTCCGAACTCAAGCCGTGTTCGACTCTATGGAAAGCCCATTGAGTCAAGAATCCAGCCATATATAACATGATGAAATTGGAACTCATATTAGGTCCATAAATCATGAAAAAAGTAGGCCCTACTGGTAACCATAGTTATTCATATTATGAACTCATAAATGGCTCATAAGCATACATGGTAACCATAGTTATTCATGCATATAATGAGATATGAAAATGCAAATATACAATAAATGATCAGGAATATCACATATGATTACCGGATGATAATAATTATTAGGGAATATGAGATATGTACTGAACATAAAATACACATGGATTGTCTGCTTAGAACATGGTAGAGAGATAGATGGACATGCCTATTAGGAAAAAATAAGTTTGCAAAAGATACCGACTACCGCCATACTGGCTCATTACACAATGCCCTTATAGATGGTCATTGTCTCGCATAATGATAATGCGCTTCAGGCTCTTATAGATGGTTATTGTTTCGCACAATGATAACAAACTATTCTTTTATGTACCACCGGTTGCATGCTGAATACACTCTCCTAAATTCTTATAGTTTCCTTTATCCACTTCTAAGGTTTATAGCCAAGATAAATACTTAAACAAATGACAAGTATACGCAAATGATTCGAAAAATAATAAAAATACATGACATGATATGAGAAACATAACATTGCTATGTGATGATATGTAAACATGGACAAGTACATGTTGACAAGAACAAAGAAGAAACGTAAACGACCTGAAATGAAAATGATATGATAAGAAAGTATAAGAATGCATAAACATGTGTAAATTATATGTATGGAACATATATAAGCATGTGTATATGACAAGTATAGAATATGACATAAGTATATGATATGTTATACGATGGCAAATGTGTAAAGTGAGATGACTCTTATTAGTGGTCATCCACGAAGTGCTATTCCACTAAGCGCAGAAAGTTTAGCACTGGGTTTTCATCCGTGTAGGTACGGAAGCAGAGGTAAGAGGACAGGACAATCCGCATTAGTCTCCAAGGTAAACACATCGTTAGGTGCTCACTTGAAGACTTTTTGGTCTATTTTGTATATGTAATATCCTTTTTGTTCTTTGTAAATAAATGAAGCAATGTAAATATTGTAAATGTTCAACATTTCCATGTATGGAGCTTGTATATATTTTGTAATTCGCTGCCATAAATATACATGTTAAGTATTTAACATTATATGATTGAACAAGCTTATTATAAGTTTATAGTAATAAAAAAAAAATGATGACACCCTCGCTTGACACCTAGTGCCGGGTAGGGGGCGTCACAACCCCAACCCCAACACCCTGTCGCGACACTTGAAGCTTTGTCGCGACCCTGGGGTCCAACAGCTCAAGGCGACAGAAAATCTTGTCACTATTGCAGAGCCTATAGTCCGTCAGCGAGCTGCGGATTCCTCTGCCGCGAACAAAACACTTGAAAGCCCGCTGCGGATGTAGAATTCCTTATCGCTAAGGGGACCCTTTTGTAACACATGTCGGCTCTCAAGACACTGGTCAGGAGCGCTGCGCGCGCCCTCATCCACCGCCGCGGACATCCACTTCACGCCGCACCCAAGGCTGATCCCTCAAGGCAATCAACCCTATCGCGCCGCGGGACCGCGGTCGCGACACAACGCGGAGCTATCTCGCGGCGGCAAGGAGTCCTCCTGTCGCGATAGGAGCACCCAAGAAAGCCTTGTCGCGACAGTCTCCTAGACACGCTCTATTACTAGCGGTCCTTTGCCGCATGCCAGCTCCTTTCACGTGGCGCCAAGCAGCTCCTATTGCAGGTGCACATGAGCGCCTATTGCGCACGCTCACACTTTCCTCGTCAGCGACACCACCGCAGTTGTCGCGAATTTAACCGCAGAATGGGAAGTAGCCCACCCCATTTGGTCCCTTGCACCTCGTTTCTTTGTCCCAATTTATTGTAAACCAATGTAAAATTTCCTTATTAGTACAAAGGCTAATGGAACCTCGAAAACTCACCAAAAAATGTATTTATTATACAAGAAGGAGTTTAGTTACAATTTTTCTTTAATTACAAATTACAAAGACTGGGTCTTCCACCCAGATTTTTACAAAATACATAAATAAGGCCAAATCTAGCCATTTCTTCGCCTCTAAGGCCTCGGATGCGTCCCATCCCCAGGTGTACCTTCAGTACCTGAAATAGTTATTCCCACGACGGGGTGAGCAATGCCCAGTAGTTGAATTCCCCTACATGGATTACTCCCCACCTAAGTGCTCATGCAATGGCAACCAAACAAACATTCAAGTAAATCATGCATATTCCTATCTGAATGCTCATGATGCCCGGCCCCATGCCTCAGTCCTCATAGACTCACTCACACATGCTAATTGTCATGTATGAAAGATTTTACCAAAACAAAGATATTTGTTTATTTGTGGATAACCCTCCGATATATATCTATATATATATATATATATATATATATATATATATATATATATATATATATATATATATATATATAGTATATATATATATATATATATATATATATATATATTGGTAGACGATTCGATAGCAATTGCGGTGGGACAACCCTCCGATATTATTAACGGACATACCCGGGAGCACTAATTGCAGTGGACAAACTCTCCAATGCATATGGGACATACTGGAGCAATAACAGGTGGACAACCCTCTGATATATCATAGTGGACATATTCCGATAAATAATTGTTGGTCAACCCTCCGAAATCATGTCATGCACTTACACCTACTGTTCTATGGTGTCCTCGTGCATATGAAATGCAATAAGCCATTCATGCCAATTCATGTTAATATATCAAGCATGCATATACTAACATAATTTTCACAAACCAACATGTTATTCAACTTGAAGAATAACACAAACAAAGACACATGGGCTAATCTGGTCCGACAATTCATCTTGGAATTGCCTAAAATACATAGTCCCACTGGCCCGAGGGATCGGTCCGAAAATAGTCCCCGAAACCCAAGACTCGTGTACCCCCGTATCTTCGAACTCCGAATGCAATCGTCATTCGCCCTAAATACACCAACAATTGGGATGACTCTTAGCCACCAAAGACTAAACCAAATGGGGAGAAAACCCTCTACCTCGAGCTTGTCAAACTCCCACCCTGGGCCTCTCGATGCGAAGCTCTCAAAGAGATAAACTTTCCTCTTGCTCTACCCGAAATCGCCCCTGGTCTCGATCGTTGGAAATTTAGAGAGAAGGTAGAGCTCTCTTCTGCCAACCCCTTTTCTCTTTTTCTTTATTTCCCTTTTTTCCCATCCCACCGTTTGGTCTAAGATGGGCCAAGTGGGATGTCCACTCATGCCACTTGTCAGCCTATCATTGGCTCACTTGGATTTCCCTATCCACTTATCCTTCTACTTGGATTTCCATCCAATCACATGGTGCCACATCCTTCATGGGCCCCACTTGGTTCTCATTGTCACCTTCATCATACGCTTGACACGTGGCGCACTATGAGCCACTCCTCACCTGCCAAGTGTCCTGCACTACCCTCAATATCTCGAACAACGTGAAATTCCAAATGTTTCGGAATTCAACGAAATTCGACGTGGTAGCTAGGTTCCGCGAGACGATTTCAATGGTGAAATCCGTTTCATCATTCGAGATTTAGAAAAATTTTGGATTTTTAACCGAAATTCTACCGTCTTACACTTCCTCGTAAAATTTGGATTCTCCCGGCTCTCATAGACAAGGGTGAATGTCCGATATATATCCCGTGCTGGGGAAACTCTTAAAGAATTAAGGTCGAGACTTGGTAATCAACTCCGTCTCCATATTAACATGCTTGGAAGTCAATGCAAAGTAAAAAGCTCTTAGTATTAACATGCTTGGAGCAAATGCAGTTAAAAAGCTCTCGCTCTTTCTAGTCCCCTACATGGAACCTCTTTATAGGACTAAGATTCCAAAGGACCCAAACTTCTATCAACTACTAAAGCATAAAAGGACAAGAACCTCAATCCCAAAGTCATCTCCCTTTTCACATTTTCTTTCAAGACACAATGTATTAAGCAATAATAAAAATACAACCAACCAAAGCCTAATACATATTACAAGGAGTGACCAAAAAGAAAAGGTAGCCAAAAGAGTAAGCCTCCATCACACAAAAAATCATATACTTATATCCACTAGAAATGGCCAAGGTACGCATCACCCTCACTCATTATTTCCATTTAGCTTTTTATTCCATATGCCGTGGGCATCGAGGGGGATTGACCGGAAGATGTGTTAAATGGTCAAGGTCTTGAGTACCTCAAGGCAGGCTGAGTCATGTTGCCTCGACCTACTGTAATGCTTGAGAGTTATCTTTTTTGTTTAACAACCCGTCCACCGAATTTAAAAAAATCAAGTAAAGACTTGTTCATTTAGATGTGAAATGGGTTAGCCCGATCCAGATGAGCCAAGCCCATTAGGGTTGTGGGCCATTTCCTTGTTGAAGTCTAACATGTTGTGGGCCATAACCTTAGGTGTTTCACTATACGCTCACACGCTTAAAAATACGCTATGTGCCTTATACACCAAAGTTGGAAAAAAGTGAAAAGATAAAAAATAAAAAATAAAAAATAAAATAAAAAAAAAGTGCCTAATTTCACACAGCCATGCAAACTAAACATTGCATCCAACATCCACAGATGTTGACCAAAATTATTGATTTCAATCATTTCTGGGGTATCGTTCCATCGATTCATATCTGACTCAATTTATATACCTCATACATCTTCCCATGCATAATTTGGATCAATCTACTTTACACATAATGATGTTTAAAGGATCAAATTAAAATTGAACCATACTAGATATGAAATTAAAGGGCAAAATTTCGGGAGTTTTGGACGTGAATAGTTTTTTTGAATAAAAATCCAAATTTTATTATAGGTTTCAAAAAATTATCAAACTAGTGTGTTATGGACTGTGTGAGCCGGGCCGTTAGAACGATGGCCTTTGGGAAAGTGCAATAGCCGACGTTCACAACGCCGACCATTGAATTTTGTTAAAGGTCGTCGCTCACAACGACGCACAATTGAATTTTACCAAAGCCAATGAAAATAAAATTGCTATTTTGTTACATATATTGAAATGATAATCATAGTTTACTCATTATTATTATTCAAGAAAAATATTTATTTGTAAATAACTTAAATATAAAATTATAAATTTTGGACAATAAGCACATCCAAGGTAGCCTCGAAAATTAAAATGAACCTGCAAGTTTAATTTTTAAAAATTTGAATCGATTTATTTTTCCACAAGGATTACCCAGATTTAATTTTATTATCATTTTTTAATACTGAAACATGGAATTTTGCATTAACCCTCAATTAAGACCTCCATGCATAAACCAAATGTTTTTGTTTTGAAAAACAAGATAAACATGTTTTTGTTTTGAAAAACCTAGAGAATATACAAATATTAAATTTGGGATAATACTAAAATCGAGTTTTTTAGGTATTCAAAAACAAATAATGTGCTGGTAAAGTTAGAGAGCTTAAAACTTGTTTTTTGTGTTTTTAAAATCAAGCATAATAATAGTTTGGAAAATAGAGGCCTAAATCTAATTTTGTTATTTTTTATTGCATGCATTGTAAAAAAATGGAAAATTTTTATAATACTTACAATTTAAATTTATTTTTATAAAAAGCGGTACATGTATAAAACTAAAAACCCTAGATGGCGCCTCATGCGTAATCTTCAAAAAACATTGTATATACCAAATCATGCATATACCAAAACATTTAAATATATTAAAACATTTTATACAAATTCTTCATATATAAAAATAATATGTATCAATGTGTCCCACAAGATGACACCTTATATTTCTCTTAGGACGTAACCTAAAATAAATGTACTCACGTCAATAGGATCCCGTGGAAGTCCGAGACCTGAAATGAGGGAGCTGACTTGAGCCGAGGGACAATGGAGCCGAGGTATCCGATGGAGCTGAGGTATCTGATGGATGAAGTAGTTGATGTACACGTCGAGTACGAGGTTGCCTAGTTTGAAGTCTACCCCACTTAGGTAAAAGGTCAAGGATGGTATCATCCATGGAAGGTAATGTATGGGATGGTAAAGGGTGTGACGACAATGTGATATTCTCCATCGCTATGGACTACCGGCCTGTCGACACCGTGGGATAAGGCATGCATACGGGCAAGTGCGTGGAGTATGGAAGGTGATGTGTAATGTAGGGGTAGGGAAGGTGATGTGTCAATGTGGGAGTGGGTATGGAAGGTGATGTGCAAGTGTGTGGGGGTATAAACATCCTAGTGAGGTAAGTATATAAGGGTATTGAAGTAGCAAAGCTCGGGGCTCAAGTGTACCTAGGACCGTCAACGCTCAGACCATGACCTCGACCCACCATCTCGAAAGCACGACTTCCAGCGATCAACTCCCCCCTCTCTCCTCCCCTCTACCCTAATGGGTCAGCATACATGATGATGTGGACGACACCGAGGTCTAATCGATGGTCCATGTGATGTCGAAGCCTCCTGAGTGTACCCAGTGATGCGATGGTCTTCTCCGATCTGGTGTAACACCGATCGGGCAATATGATGTATGTCGCACAACGCACAAGCGATAGCAAAACGAGAGCGACTGGCTATGTCAGCCATGGCGGCGATCTGAGTGAACCAAAGAAAGAATTATAATTACATAATCTATTGATTAAAATTAGGAAAAATATTTTAGAAACACATGACTCTAACTTACCAAAAGATGAGTACTATCGGCTGTAGTATGGAACCTCATATCATCCCTATGCAGTGGTGGTGTCATAAACGCTTCATGTAATGGTTTTACTGATGGGCCCACTACATGTACGATCACGGAAGTCCATCACCACCATAAAGTGAAGTGATGATCTTAGCCGGCCACAGATCCCATAATGCTATGTACGTATACGATACGCCGCCTAATCGCTACTGTGCCATCCATCGCATCCACTCAGATATACTGCCGTCATTGTAAGAGCAGCTCGAGGTATCTCCCGATGCATTCCAAACTCCGGCGCAGATTTTACCTCCGGACGATGCCACTCAACAACTTCGAAACATATGAGCGGTGATGCATCACCACAAATCTCCCGACGCTTACATATATGGAAGTTGGTCAAGTAACTCTCCCACGTATGGTCGCTATGAGACTCCACATGTGAACACTTTATGTCAATCAATTTTACTGAATAAGAATGAAATTAATATAGAACCATATACTTACATAACCATTACCCGATCAAGTCTCTGCAGATCTAGATGATCTCGATATAGAGAGCACACCTGATGGGTTGTGCACCCATGTCAAAGGTACTCTCCACCTACACTCGAATGGAAGAGCCAAATTTACTGGCTCAACCGGAGGTCAGCCGGTAAGCCATTCGCGACAAATTCCTCGTAGGTCTCCATCCCCGACATCGGCATAGGCATCGTGTAAGGCACGAGCGGGTGGTGGTGCTAGATCTGCGTGTGGTCGCCCAAAATCGGGTCGACCGACGTGAAGTCTCTCCTAAGACCATAGCTGAATACAAAATAAACAGAAAGTTGGTCCCAAAAAATTGAGGTTTTTATATTGCGTTAGGAAATACAATATAAATCGTGTCCCCTTTAGGACCCATGATTTAACGAAAATCGGGCAGAGTCTCCTTTGTACGAGGAGTTCTACCCAAAATACAACATGCACAAAAAAACCTGCCAACATGACTTAATGACCTTAGTAGGTCCAATTATGAGTAATAGTGGCCTAATCAGGCCAATTCATCCATACACAACAACATACATTCCCAGTTATTACATACCTGTATGAGTGTAATACAACTGCTAATACCACGGCTACGATCCAAGCTGGCTCGGCATAACTCGCGATATGTATGTGCTAGTATTGCACCACCCCAACTATAAGTCGCAGTATGCATCAAATCTCGTAGTAGTGGGAGAAAGCACATGGGAACATTCACACCCTTCTTGTCCGCAAACAAGAAGGATCCGATCAGCGCTAAGATGAACCCACGAGTACTATGCTCTAATGTGACCTCATTTGCATCAGGTGGCGGGGTGGATAACTGGGAACATAACCACCGCAAGGAGACAGTGGCTCCTCTGATAGCATCGACGGGTGGGATGACACCGAGCAACTCCTCGCACAACGCCACATCGAACACACAGGTGCCAGTGATTGCTGGGCCATGGATACGAAGGTCAAGGAGGATGGCGACGTCCTGTAAGGTAATCGTCATCTCCCCTACTGGCACATGAAACGTGTGTGTCTCGGGCCGCCATCTCTTGACGAGAGAGGTGATAAGTGGCCAATCGATTGTGATGTGGCCTAAGCGGTATATGCCGTAAAATCCAAATTTCTAATCACGTACGGCGTATCCGCGATATCCATCCTCCACATAGTCATGAAGGCTCTCATCCTATTGCCGAGGGCGGAGTATTTCCCGAAGTCGTAGCAATCGAAACAACCAAATTTAAAATTGGTTATATATAAATTACATGTTACAACTGTTAATAGTAATTGATAATGTTTATTAAAATAAGTAGTAATATTTTTTAAAGGATTATATCTAACAAAAATTTGAATATCATGTTTTAATTTATCAAATTGTTTATATTCTAAAATATTCGCTTCACATTTATTAATCTAGATGAATTTTAATATTAAAAATAAGGGCACCGTGAAGGTAAATGTAATTTATTACATATTGGTAGATAATATGCTAGTGATGTTTGCATGTATAGTGTGTTTTTATGTTAGAACATGTGGTTTCTCAGAATCGCTTCTCACCCTTCACCTTTGAACCGAGTCTTGAGCGCTAATGTATTAGTGATCTTGATAATTAATATTTTCTAGGCTAATAGGAAAAATTTTCTTTATTAAGATAATACACACCAGTTAATAAAAAAAAAAGAGCATTAGCTAGCCACTAAATAATATAATCATATTAAGAAACATATGCCCTTACAATGAAGTGAGTGACCCAGCTTTGACCTTAAAATGCAAACCTACATATGTTAATCTGCTCAAAAAACATAATTATCAAAACTTGAGGATGATAGTGCTTGAACTATAAGGAGTGCATCCACTTCGACTTAAATTTTCTACATTTTTAAGTCCTTAAGTCAGCTTAAAGCTTTTCTTAGACTAAAAGCTTCCGCCATATGAACACAAGCTGAGACGTGGTCTTTAATATTAATTATAGTTGCCACAAAGCTGCCATGGTGATCTCTAATCATGCAACCAACTCTCATCTTTTTATATTATTTAAATATTGTTGCGTCGACATCGTTGCATTTGAGTCAACCTTCATCCGACTTGGATCATTTGCAGGTTGTTACTGCAGTGCTAATTGTTATTTGGTTCCTTGGTTTATGTTTGTGCTTCTACGTAATCTTTAGCCCCATTTATTAGGTCATGGAGTTTTAAACCCTTCATATCTCCAAACCAAACCATTTCTATTTTTCAATAATTTTCCAAATAATGATAGAGGTTAGGCTCGCTTTATACCTAGCATCTTTAAACTAAAAACTTTGTGAGTCATTCTAGTTGTCATGAGGTCCGATAGCCATGATAATGAGGGAGTTGCCAACAACTCTTCCAAATCACAATTAACAAATAGACTCATGATAGATTTTTCACTACCATTGCATACAAAGCAAACATTCACAATATCAATCTTTTTGGTACGGAGATTATCTATCATAGAAAGGATAGTCGAACACACTTCCACACAAAAGAAAAATAATTATTTGTTTTTGTGGAACTTTAATGTTCCATATGAGATTCCAAATGAATAAAGGCAGCGAAAAATAGACTTATGCACTTTTACTAGTCAATAATATGAAGTTAATCGTTTTATGCAAGTTGATTACAAAGTAGTCACCCAATTTTTACAAGTCAAAAACTTGTAACACGAGTTAATAGACATTTAATGAAAATTACTCAAATAATGAAAATTATAATTGAATGAGTTTATTTTGGTGGTAATCATGTGAAAATATTTTTCAGATTTTCTTTTTTATATTTATAAGATGATTGGATCCATTTTAAGTTTTAAAAGTAAGATTGATTGACTCAACATATATATAAACCCAAAATCTCAAAATCATTAATTTTATTTTTAACATTATTATTATTATTATTATTATTGCTGTAAAAAACATTATTATTATTAATAAGTATGATATGTCTGTTGACCAATTATCTATTAAGATTTAGATTTCAATAAATCTTGTAGTTCAAACTAATCTCATATCTTGATTCAATCAATAAGAGGTATTGGATTCCATATTTATTTGTTATACGGTCAAATCACATCTATGCCTGTATTTTTATTTTTACTATTTCATATGATTTTTTTTGTACTTTTTTACTAATTAGTAAGTTGTTAGGAAAAACCCCAAGATCAACCTTAACAAATTATCAATAAGAACAAATAAATAAACGACACAAAGATTTACGTGGAAAACTCCTTTACAGGAGAAAAACCACAAGCCAACAAAGATAAAATCCACTATATAATAAATTTGTATAATTACATAGATTCTCATCGTCAATACACCACAAGAAAACCAAGACCAATACAGAGAAAATACAAACACCTAATAACCAAGTAGTTTAACATCAAGTTAGTGTACCTTAGGTTAGTGTTTACTAGTGTAAAATATAGCATAATTCATGATTTTGATACTACCTAAGCACTCCAATTAGTTTTTTTTATATCTAACCCCCTAAATGTGTGTATTTTTGTAGAAATGAAGAAAACGAGACGAAAAAGCAAGCACCAAGTGAGAAATGAGAAAGATAGGGTCGAAAAGAGTCCTGTCGAGACCTTAAATAGCCATAGTCAAGGATCGCAAATAGCCAAAAGTTGCAACCATGCAAGAAAAGACCACCTGCGGGCGGACAAGCTTGGTAAGGTCGCAACCGCAACCTTTGTTTTGAATCGTTTCCTGAGGTCGCGACTCACAAGTCCACTTTGGCGCCAGATACCGTGCGACACATCCCAATTCTTGTTTTCCATTTTAGCCCAATTTTCGAGGTGTATATATTTGACATTTTCCTTTGGATTTAAGGTTCTACCATTCATGGAGAGAGGCTCTCCTTAGGCCTTTCTTGAGAGTTTTGTTCCATTTTAGGTTTAGTTCCGCTTAGTAGATCTATTTTTGTTTTTAGAGAATTTTTGCTTGTAATTGAAGATCAAGGCAAAATACAACATTGTAGATCAAGTATTTCACTGAGTCGGGATTGTAGTCATTCAAGGCTTATAGCCATGTTTTATATTTCTATTCCTTCTTCTCTAATTTCAACTTCATGTTATTTTAGATACGGATTGCGGGATCTTTATAGTCAAATGTTAAGCTAAACATCTATAGGGTTGATTATCAAATGTAGTGTTAGCGTTTGTCTAATCTTTGATTGATTGGTTGGTATATACTTGTTTTGTTGTATTTAGTGTTAGATCTATGGATGATTATGGTTTTAATTGATTAAACCTTTGTGAGAATTGGATCTTCAATCCTTTTACAAGGGTCTTTCTAGTGACGTGGGAACTAAGCCCTTAAATCTAGTTCTAATTTTCTTAAGGTGAGGATTAATGATCACTTGGAATGCTAAATAACCTAGTTAAAGAGACCTAGTGAATTAGAAAAGTCTAGTACTAGGTGGATTTCACTATGAGAGGACATTAAGTACAATAAGTAAGGATTGCAAGAACGTAACAATGACCAATCCAAGCTCAATCTGGGCTGCTCTGTTGCAAGAACGTGAAAGTGACCAATAAAGCGCCTTAGGAAAAATGTAGTTGAAAAGTATCGTATTAGTGACCTAAAAGGACGTAACTGTGAATAGAAATCTAATACGAGAAAACACATGGGGGAACATGAGAGTGGGATCCTTGTACTAATTCCTAGGATAAATTCGAGTCATAGATCAACCAACTGTGTTTTAAAAGATAAGATAATAGAAACTATCACAGATAGTAATCTACTCCTAATTCCTAAAAGTCTCTTTTTCCAAAGATTCGTAGTTACTTGTTCGTATTCTCATAGACATTAGTTGTTTTGAGTTTTATTTTTTATTAGTTTGGTAATTTTTCAATTATCAACTCATTTAAAGGCTTATATGAATTGCTGAGTAGCTTAAGTAATCAATCCCCCATAAAACCTACAGTCCTTGTGGAAATGATAATCGGTTCATAATTAAAAACCACTTTTATTACTTGAGACCCCGTGCAGTTGCGGGTTTAGGCTGTTTTAATTTTCGAATATTTTTTTGCAAACCATCAAGCTTTTAGCCTAAGCCGAAAAATGGCCTAACATTTACCAATATCCAAAGATAGCTACACTATAAATCTCGTATTAAACCCGATAAAGAACCCCTTACTCTTTCATAATCTTCTTCTACCACTTTTCTCACATTCTCAAATCTATCATACGAAGAAGGAACCGGCTCAGATAAAGCGCGTAATACCAATTGTCGAGCCCTCGTCTCCGACGCCACTTTGGCAATATAATGTCATGAGAGGTTTGTAGGCGGTTGCCTCATTTCGATCAAAGAGCAGCCCGCTTTTAGACTTTCAATCTTTTCTATAATTAACGAGGTGGGGCCTCACGAGGAGGGACTCCCACTCTTCTGGGCCTCCACCATCCGACTTCACTGGCGCATCAACAATCTTGCTACATCTCTCGGCAGCGATTCTAACTTTTCCGAAAGGGAATCTTCGTAACTTTGAAGAGGATTTCACATTTGTCTACAAATAATACATTCTTTAAACTGAGAACCATATTCCACCATAACGAGCATACAAAACACCTCAGAACTTATACCGCCCAAGACTTTCTTTGTCGCACATGTCGATCGCTCACACTATGGTGCAACCAGGTTTAAAATATTCGGCTATATCTGACATCTAAGAAGGGATATACGATATCAACAATCGATAATTGTTTGAGGGAAAAATAAAAAAAATCAGTAATATCAACGATATATTGCCGATATATCGGTATTGGACCGATATATCAACAAAGTTTCGACTGTGACACACGCGTGCGCATGTGTGATTTTTTGATGCAAAATATCGTCGATGTATCGGATGTATCGGTAGGCTCAAGGTTGAATTGTTGACTGATCTGACGGTTGAGATCATCCTACAAATGATCTAACGGTCCAGATTTCACCCGCATTTTCAAGCCTTTCCAACGGCTAGTTTGACTAACTAAGGGCCGTGATTTGAATCGCTTTGATTTGCACTCCAGATTCACCCCTAATTTTGAATACTATCCAATATCATATTTTTTATCCAACTACGCGTATTTGAAATCCCGACTTGATCCAAACGGTTATGGATTGATTATAACGGTTAAAGAATACATAATGGTCAAATTTTCATCAAAAATTAAATCCAACAATTTATAATTAAATAACAAAGATATTTCGACTATCCAATGGCTTGTTTGACCCAAAAAAAAATCTATAAATAATTCTAAAATCATTATTATATTTTATCACAATTCCTTCTACTCATATCCAATTCATTTCACTCAATTCTTTTTTTTCTTTGTGATATATTTCAAAAAAAATGGGAATTTTGGTGTTGAAGGTTCAAAGTTTCAAGTTTCAACAAGGTTAATTAAGGTATGTATTTATGTTAATTTACTTTTAAATTGTCATTATTGTATTTATGTTTTGTGTACTTAATAGTTAATAGTAATGTCTTATTTAAATTATAGTTTTATATTAGATTATAAATTTAATAATATAGTTTTATGTTAGCTTAAGGTAATTTATATATAGTATATTATTAAATAATACTATAGTTTTATATAGTATAATAAATGTAATAGTAATGTCTTCTTTTAAAATATTAGTTTTATTTTATAATTTCATATAAGATTATAAATTTAACAATATAATTTATATTAGTTTAAGGTAAATGTCATGTTTATGCCTAGTTTGCGCACTCATTATTTCAAACTTATCAACTATCTTTTTAGTTTTTATTTTATAATTTCATATTAGATTATAAATTTAACAATAGAATTTTATATTAGTTTAAGTTAATGTCATATATAGTATATTATTAAATAATAATATAGTTTTAAAGTATAATAAAGTTAGCTAGTAATGTATTCTTTAAAATAACTATATATTAGTTTTATTTTATAATTTCATATTAGATTATATAACAATATAAATTTTATATTAGCTTAAGGTAATGTCACAGTAGTACATTATTAAATAAATAATACTATAGTTTTATAAAGTATAATAATTTAATAGTAATGTCTTCTTTTAAAATGTAACTATATATTAGTTTTATTTTATAATTTCATATTAGACTATAAATTTAATAAAAATAGAAATATATTACTTTTATATAGTATTATAAATTTAACAATATAGTTTTGTATTAAATTATATATTTAATTATAGTGATGTCTTCTTTTAAAATAACTATATATTAAGCTTAATTTGATAGTTTATATGATACTTTCATATACAAAAACCACTAGTTAATTTAGTAATAATATATTAATTAATTAACTTTTCATGTTAATTGATATTTTGAAATGAAATTATATATTAGTTAATAAATGCATATTATAAATTTATAGTTTTATACTTGCTTTCATATTTTAGATTAGTTTAATTTAGTAATAATATATTAATAAATTAATTAACCTTTCATGTTAGTTAATATTTTAAATTAAGTTATATATTAGTTAATATTGTGTATGCATATTATAAATCTATAGTTTTATATGAAAATAAATTCATTTTGAATTGTATAATAATATAGTTTATATAAGTTCAATTTAATAGGATGGATAGTGGAAGTAATATCGAGGGCTCGATTCCATGATTGGAATATCAAGCACACATGTGGAGTAATGTAATGCGACAATACGCAATTACCGCTGGCTTATGATAAAGAGCGGTGGATCACTCATGAATTTCACTTATCATACTGATCCCCACTTCCACAAAAAGTGCCCAAATGTGCTTCCTATGAAACAGTTAAACGAGGCAACTTTGTGATTAGAAAAGAAAGTTAGGTGCCAAGAAAGTTAGCAGATATGTAAGCAAATTGCACGAACTACGGCGACAATGTAGGATCGACAGACATCACATCGATTACGATGGCGACGCAGGAGGATGAGGAGTGAGGATGTATATATGTATCCAAGTGACACGACCCGACAGAGAGTCTCGACTTCGAGCAGCATCATGCATCAAAAGCTAGTGAATGGAATCGACAAGAAGAAGGATTTACTAGAGGCAAAAGAAAAAATGAGTGAATCTTTAACTTAAATTAGTTTTTATAAAATAAAACGTAATTCACTTCGATTTAATTGAAATATTGCAACATGTGAGCCTTCACAATCACATCCAACCGATCCAATAAGCCGCATGCAAAGATCTCAAAGTGTGAGACAATCGGATCCATCACCACCTCTTGCTCCATCATTATACAAATTTTCGGCAACAAGACAAAAGAACATTAAAAATCTTTTCAATTTACGGTGCAATCAAAAACGATGGATCAATTAATCAAGAATTTACATACAGTGAGAGTGTTACGCCCTCACAAAACATACTCACCACTCCCGTTAACACGACAATACAAACAAACTAAGATGCGACACCGCTTTCGCTTCTAATAAAATTATTCTCTTATATTATAATTGAAAACAAGTATAATAATCATTAATTCTACTCTGTAGGCATGGGAATGTGAGCCACTACCTCCTATATGAAATCAACAAATACTTGATATGGAGTATAAAGACATGAAAGATTATGTGAATATCCAAAGGGAGAAATGGAAGACTTATGGGTGCATAATTATGTGTGATGGATGGACCGACCCCATGAAATTAAGCATCATTAATTTCATGACATATTCGAAAGGAAGTACAATATTCCTCAAGTCCGTTGATGTATCCGACAAGATAAAAGACAACAAATACATTTATGGTTTGTCGAAGGACGTGATCAAGGAAGTTGCGAAGCAACGTCAGGCAAATTGTTACGCATAATGGATCAACATTCATGGAAGGCATGGAAGTTTCTAATGAAGAAGTACAATTTATATTGACTCCATGCTAAAGACACCGCTTGACTTGATGTTCAAGACATTGGTAAAAGAGCTACCGTTTGGAATTGATTACCAATGCACGAAAAATCATCAACTTCATCTACAATCATGGTTGGTTGCTTGCGAAAATGAGAAAGGTCTGTGGTGGAGATATTGTGCGTCCGGAGGGCAACAAGATTTCCATGTAATAAATTACATCACGCCCTAGAAAGTTCCTCAAAAGAGGGATGATTTGAAGAAGATATTTATTAATAATGAATGGGCTTCTCACAAGCTTAGTCGATCGAATTCATCGATACGAGGGTCAAGTACTCGTACTGATCACACATATCGGGGAGTAAGGTCTCTAAGCTAGTGTCAATCTACGAGGCACTATATGTCTTTGCATTGTTGATTCAAGTTGTCCTAACAATGCCATTTGTGTATGAGTTGATTCGGCTAATGAAACAAAATTTACATCAACTCAATGCCAAAGATTGGGTCAAAATATTCATCACTGCATTGTCAGATATAACCCTCAAACATCATCTTCATGCAAAGAAGTACTAAGCGATATCATAATCACATTTATTATCTTCCTTTATCACATACCAATTCTAAATCACTTTTGTAGCATATTATTTGAATCCAAGATTTCAATCTAGACCTGGAGTTAGTAGTGACCTTGAGTTACTCCAAGCTGTTCATAAAGTATTTGCAAGATTATCTTCTACTACTACAGACCTTGGTGATTTTGGAAATGAGGTACATTAAGAGGTTACCATTCAAATTAATTGATTCAATTTATTTGGTTACACTTACACTTATATTGATTTGACAAGTACATTTTCAATTCATAACTTATAATGTTTCAGATGCGAAAAGAGGATCAGTAATAGAGCAAAAGAATATCTCAAGATTTAATGGTTCCCCTGCTACATGTTATTTCTCATTAAAACTTTAAAAGTAAAGTCTATTATCATGTTATTATTAGATTTAATGTTAGTTATTTTATTAAGTTTGAATGCAGGTTTATGGTATAGAACCATGTTCCATATTGAGGAATTTACCCATTTCCAAACCTATCTTCGCCAGAAGAAATTTAACATTGTTCTTAATACATAAAACAAAGAAATAGACTGTTTTCACCCTAGTTCCAAATAATTAGTTTTTGCCGCTTATAACATGAAATCAAAGAAACGTGGATATGCAAGCAGAGACCGTATAAAGTTGCTCGAAAGAATTACCTCGATTTGTTTTGACATTTAAGTCGAGTTTGTGAAGAAAAGGATAATCAATTATTCCAATGGGTTAGACCTCTATTTGATGATGAAGATGGAAATCCCGATCCACGAATTGCTGCACATGTTCGAGAAGCAGGTGTTGATGTTGACCGTGTTTTATCTGAAGAAGTTCATAGTGAAAGTTTCAGTCAAGACATGAGAGACTCGTTTCAGCCTGTTGTTACTTCTTGACCCTCTTTTGATTCAAGTGCTAAACATAGTAGTAGACCTAGTTTTGCTGGTACTTCTACTACAAGTTATGATGGCTTAAGAGGAGAAGGGACCAATGATGGTAGTTATACTGGAAATGATGGTGGGGATATTACAAATTAACAAATAAGTCAATATCCATTGAGTCCATTCATTGGTGAAGATGATTTCACATGCTACACAAGATGAAACCATGGTCTGGGGAGCTAGTCCAGGTATCAAGCCACTGGAAAGCCATATGCAAAGTCGACAACGAAAAGCACGACACACTACAATGAGCATTCATTGTCGGGCTAGTTTTGAGTCCATAAACATTGGCACTTTGTCTCATGCTGGATTCATCAAATGATCTATTAACATTTTTCCACATAACACAATGAGTTATGGTCATCCTTCTTCAAATCCTTTGGCTCCCATTGATGAAAAATATGAAATGATAAATTATCCTCATGCTGAACAAATGGCATTCCACATTCCATATCAAGTGCAACAAGGATTTCAAATGAACATGTGGGTGAACCTCGAATTTCCTATCCATGAAGAGGTCAGGGCGTCAAGACATTTATGCATGTCATGCTCGATCCTATAATCAATATTATCTAACACCATGTCCTCGGTATGAGTATTGGTTCTACTAAGATGGGATCCTCTCCATCAAATGTTACAATGTAGCCACATCGATCTTCATATTTTGGTTTTAAAGCCTATTGCAATGTAATCTCAATGTGTATATTTGATTATTAGTGTCATTTTTACATTTTTATAAAGTATTTCCATAAATTTCAAAGTATTTTTGTTAATTTATGATATATCGATACTCATAAAAATATCCACCGATATATCGTCGATATATCCATAAAATCCAAGTACCGATATATCCGTCGAAATCGATATTTATATCCTTGGGTGGAACTCCACTTGCTCTGGCTTCCCTAAAGCTCTTCAGCCATCAACATCTTCCCACCACATACCTTGCACAAAATTTTGAAACTGAAGGCCCGTGTGCAATGGGACCCGCTTAACGCTAACACATCCTCTTTCCATGGCACCAAATGGACATGCCACGAGGCACACATTTCTTCCTTAGAAGATCTCATCTTTAATTGTTATTATGTTAGTTCGGGGAGTCGAGCCATTTGTCGAACTTAGGCTCCACCTTTGATACGTTTTCGATGTGCCGAGATTGTCCAATACACTCCAGCGCATTACTTCCAAAGTTCTTCTTTTTCCCTTCCTTGACCACCAGTGCATTTTCAACTATTGAAGCATTTTTCTCACTGCCAAGCCTTCTTTATTCAGACAAGAGTTTGATGGTGACTTTTGAATAAATCACCGTATCTTTCCCATACATCAAGATAGACTTCATGTGTTCATAGGAGGTCAGAAGAGACTGGATAAGATATGCCTTATCCTCATTAGAGATCACAACTCCAATAGACTCTAAATCTCGAATGATGCCATCGAGAATACTCATGGTCTCATATCTCGTACCTCCACAAAGAGATATGAAACTACCTTCAGTACAACTTATTTTAAGACTCTTGCTTGATACATCTCGTCAAGCTTCCAAATCTACTGGCAATGAAATCTCAAACACATTTTCTAGAATATTCTTCGCCAAACATAGCCTTATGGTACTAGCAGATTTCAAATCTAGCTCATCCTAATCTTTATCACTTATAGCAGACTTAAAAACCTCAAATATTGCAGATCTTCACCTGAGGTAAAGGGTAGTTTCGCCTTCAACGCCATGTAACCTAGATTAAAAAAATTTGACTTGTACTTGCCAAAAGCCAAAGCGCTGATTCTCCCATCAAATTTCAACATCAAACTTCATCATTAACATTTGTATCGCCATGAACCATCGTTTACTACCACTTGTTGAGAAAAACCCCGAGATCAACTTTGGGCAAAATATCAACAAGAACAGAGAAATGAATGCCACAAGGATTTACGTGGAAAACTCCTTTATTAGAGAAAAACCACAGGGCCAACCAAGACAAAATTCACTATGTAATAAATTTGTGCAATTATATAGATTTTCACCACTCACCCCACAAGAAAATCGAGACCAATACAAGAGAAAATACAAACATGGAATAACCAAGTGTTTACCACTATCCAAAGATAGCTACACTATAAATCTCGTATTAAACCCGAGAAAGAACCCCCCTTGCTCTTTCTCACAATCTTCTCTCCTCCATTTTCTTCTCACATTCTCAAATCTATCATACTGAAGAAGGAACTACCTATTTAAAGGTAGAATACCAAGTGTTGAGCCCTCTCATTTCCAGCTCCACTTTGGCGACATAATGTCATGAGAAGAAAGAGGCGGTTGCCTCATTTCTTGATCAAAGAGCAGCCCCGCCTTTTAGACTTTCAATCTTTTCTACAATAACGAGGTGGGGCCCTTAAGAGGAGGACTCCTACTTATCATAAGTGTACACGTGCTAATGCATGTGATGCATGTGCCAATAAGTGTATTTTTTTTTGCCATTCTATGAAAGAAACCCGTATTTATGTCACCTTCAACCATATCACACCCTAGATTGCCGCTCTGTGACAATTATTCTATTAGGAGCCCAAATGATTAAACTCCTCGCACAACCCTCCATTTTCAACTCCCATCTCTTTGAGATAGAGGTTTCAACACTTCTAAATCATCCCAACTCCTTTATTTTCTTTAAGCCTTTTCTTTCTTCTACTCTCTTAAAAGAATTCTTGTTCCAGGATCTGAAATGAGCTTTAAGGGCTTCTCAACTTCTCCTGCCTGTAACTCCCACCAATCATTAATAAGGTTCTAAAGCCTTCCTCCTTGAGCCACATATTTTCGATACTAAATGGTAATGGACCTCTAACAGGGCAGCCTCCTCCTTCAAGCTAGATTGGGTAGTTGCCCGAGAGAGGTTTTAGTAGTAGACTTTGTCTTGCACCTCCAAAGAGTACTTCCCAATCATTTGTGATTGGAAACCTACCCAATCTAGCCATTTTTTGGTTGTTAAGCCCTCTTTCCAAGTGTATCGTCCTTGTAGGGAAATATCTTTCACTTTAGCTCATTAATGATATGCAGAACCTTCTATAGAATTTGAAATTCTGCCTTCCCTATTCCTTTCTTCAAGGAATCGGGTTCCATTAAAGTCACCTCCTATACACCCCGACCCTTCCCATAACCCTCTAGATGCCCCCTAACCCTCCCATATCAAATTCCTTCCCTCCTTGGTAGTGGGCCCGTAAACACCCATGTGTTTTGGTCCGCCACTTCAAATTACAAAATAAAAGAGGATTGACTCTTCTTACCAACAAGCCTAAGCACTCTGTAATCCCATAAATTTAGGATCCCACCTGAAGCTCTTGCTGCCCGATCAACAAACCTCCCCACCCCTAGGCTACTAACCAACTCTTTGGAGGGCTCTTTCAACTTGGTCTCTTAAAGATAGACTCAAAACCAATTTTATGAGTTTTTAGGAAGGCCTTTATTATTTTCCTTTTTTGAGTCATTTCGCTCTCTAACATTCCAAGAGAGAATTTTATCTTCATTAGTACTTCTGCAAAAGTGAAGCCCTAGTCCATTTCTTTCGAATCTTTTAACCGACCTCCCCATTTTCTTGCATTGTCCACGCTTAGTTTTTTAAATTCTCTATCGAATTTTAGTCATTCTCACATCTTCTTCCCTTTTCCTTTCTGTCTTATGTCACTTATTTTATACATTAGATCCAACACTTCATATTCGTACCCCTCCGACGACATCCCCAGAAATTTGCTGAACCTTAAAAGGCAGCTTTCCTCCCACTTTAAATTCTCAAGATCTTCTATTGAAACTTTTTCTCCCTCTTCCTTGTGGATGTCGCGAGAACTTTCCACCATAATCATCTCTTTCCTTTTGGGCCCAAATTCGATAATATCCACCCCTAGTGGTAGAATCATTATCGGGGTTTGATTTTTTGCCTCCCCCCTTTTTGCGCAAACTACACAAACCCCGACTAAAGAGTCCCTCCTCAACATGTGCTCGGTCAAACAAAGAAGGAGAAGAGGATATTGGGACTCAACAGTAACATACCTCCAGGGCTCTTCCGCATCCTCTTCTTCCTAGCATCTCTCCACCCTCCTATCTCCCATCAACTCCTCCTCTTTTGTAGAAGCTCTAGTAGTGGAGTTCCCTTCCTTTGAAGACGTTGAAGGTTTTCCCTTTTGGTCTTCTAAGCCAACATGTAGCCTTTTTATTCCATTTACCTCATAATGTGCCTCCATCTTGATAGACTTTGTAACACCCAAATTATACCCTAATAGTTTACATGTTTAGGGTATAATATAAGTAAAATTTGGCGTTCAAAATTAAGTGTAAAGTGGTAAAAATGTTAAATGGTAAAATTTGACATTAAGGACCCAAAGGTCATAATTCAAGAAGATGATATGTTATTGTAGAATTTGATAAGTTGATGTGTGAATGGAATAAAATTGAGGGACTAAAATGCAAAGGGAAAATTTTAATCCAAAAGAGGATAAGGCCAAACATGGACTTATGATAAGACCAAAATATCTCATTTTTGCTTTGGCTAGGGCATGGTTTTGGGGAGAGAAGTCATTCTAGGTTGCTTTTCTCCATTTATTCAAGGTTCTATTTGAAGCCCAAAGAGGAAGGAAGGGAAAGAAAGAGGAAAAAGAAGAAGGAAGAAGAGAAGTTCAAGAAATTCGGGTTTGGAAATACTTGTCTAAGTCAAGGCTAGGAAAACCCAACCTTCAATATAAGTGTATTTTGCTGGTTGTCAGTTTGGTAGTTTTTTTTTTAAATGGTTTGATTTGGTTAAAAGATTTCTGGTGAATATGGCTAAAACTGCTCATTTCTGTTTTCAACATGACACCCTTACGCTTAGGCGCAGAGTGACGCCAGCGCAGAGCCCCCAAAGTGCAGGTCCCTATGCCCAGTGGACCCAGACCTCTTCAAAGAAGTTTCTGTTACACCTAGGCATAGCACTGCTATGCTTAGGCGAACCTCTACGCCTAGGCTGTAGCACTACTACGCCCAGGCCAAGCTACAGTTCTAGTTTTGTTCTTTCTTCGGTTAATTCTAGAATCTGTTAAGCTCTTGTTTGGACTTTCAATGGAAGTTAATTAGGCATAAAATTGGATTAATTGAGGATCCTAACAAGTGAATGAAAGGGTCCATACAAGTATAAAAGTTATATGAAAAACGCTCTGTACCTCGCCACCTCAACGATCTTGTCGTTGGGCAGACATTGTTTCTCGCCCTTATTTGCTAATGTCTTAAGAACAATATAACAAGCCTAGTAATAGATATAATTCGTATACTGGGCTTCTGAGACCGGGGATAGTGAATGAATAGGCACGTCCGATCAAGCAGACGCACACTCCCCGCATTGTGCTACGACACCTCTGTTATGTGGGTAGGTATGTCTCCTGTTCAGTATTGTACCATACCTTCATGTACCTATTGTGCTGCGTCCCTCTCATTCATTGTTCCTGGTCTATACATGCAAACATTTATATGATAAGAATCTAAAAAAAGAACAAGAAGAAAGCATAAGAAATCAGTTCTGTTTTGTAATGTACCTACGGGTACCTTCTGTACAAGATATATGTTCTGAACTCCTACGAGAGATATGAAATTTCGTTATAAGAATTATGTTATATGGAAACTCTGTTATAGAATTCTGTATACGTAAACTTTGACATATGCATTATGTTATATGTATCTTGTAATTGTGTACCACTTCAAGTGGTCATATCTGTTATGTTTCCTACTAAGCTATAAGCTTAGCATAGGTGTTTCATCCGTGTAGGTACTGAAGAGGACATCCATGGCATTCCACATTCGCCAGGGCCAACACAACAATAGGAGTCAACCATATGTGGTTTTGATTCTCGCTTTTGTAATGTAAATGTAATATTGCATTATGCCAGTTTGTGTAAGTATAAGTAAATGAGACTGTGCATGTATATAACATTTAAACATCACCACGGTGGTAGTTTTACAAGTTATATTGATATATATGGATTTGTTTATTGAAATGGGCCCACCAATGTCGTGAAATCAGTAAAGGGAGTCCTAATAGCTTATAAGCGTGCCCCCTTTCTCTTAGCCCGTGGGGTAGAAGGGATAGACTTCTTCTCTATTTAGGCTTTTCTAGCTTTTAGAATTTGGCCTTATCCCATCAAACATCTCCATAATTTGTCTGCTGGTTCTAACTCCAATTAGGCTTTTGGGCTTAGAAATAGCTAGCCCATGAGAATTAAAAGGCCTAAACTCCTCCTACACTTCATCTCCACATTATGATTGTCAGATCATACACCGAATGGGCTCTTGGGCTTAGAATAGGATTGTCCATGGGTTGTTGGGGGATTTAGCCCAAGCATATAGGGCACTTTTCTTGGGATTCGTGTCCCAACTACCCCCTATCTTTCCATCTCAAAGCCTCATCCCCTGTGCCTGCCTGACATCCTCCTCTCCTATCTTATCCATTCGTCCTTCAACAGGTCCTTCAGAGATGGCCACATACCACACATACTGTGGCCCCTTTTCTTTCTTCCTCCCTCTCCTTCTGAGACTGGTTTTTTCCTACCTTTGACGGATAAACATTTATGGTTTTCGGCAACACCTCCTAGCAACTTAAACCTCGAAGCTTCTCATCCCTTCTAGGATGTTGACAACGCTTGGTTTCATCATCCCTTCTATCTTCACTAAGATTCTGCCTACTCACACCCTTCAATCCGAGTGTTATTTCTATCGATTACCAAAAACCCCGCTAACCATCATCGATCTTCTCTTGAAGACCTCTTTGTCTCCATAGATGAAAAGGCAATCCCATCAATTGAACCATGACTCCCTTTTACTTTCTCCTCTTACTACTCACACAACCTAATCATAGCTAAAATTCATTCTAGGTTGAGAGAGCCACCCCTAACCATCTCCTCCCGACTTAAGAACCTATTTTGCTTCCTCTAGAATTCTCAACCCAAAACAAAATATCTTGATTAAGAAAAGCCACCATCGACTTCCCTTTAGCCTCCATGTCGCTTTTGGCCCAAGCTTCCAGCCTGTGGCCTGCAAGATTGGGGATTCTCCTAACTCCCACAACACGTAACTCATACTCTTACTGCCTCCCTTGGTAGGCTTTCTCCTACATCTATCCAGACTATTCTGGGTTTTGACATTTTTCTCGCTTGTTACTTTAAAAGATCTACCCCGTAGGTACTCCTTCCTTTCCCCGCATCGATTTATCCACCTCCAAGGCAACTAGCCCTTCTCTCGATTCTCGCCCTTGCTTTCTCTCATCTACCATTCACTAACCCCAAACTCTCTAAGTTTATCAGCCAGCAAAGCCCAACCCTTTATCAATCATCGATCTTCTAGGATGAAAATCTTATGTCTTTTTTCTTCTGCATCTATGATCAAACATGACAGTAATTTGCCCTCATCATTTTTGTGATGCTCCAATTTGTAAAACCTTCCATTCTTCTTCCATTCAAAGGTTCTTCTGGTATTACCTCCTTCCTTGCAACAGATTTCAACACTCTTTAGTAGGGTATGTAGTCCTTCTCCTCCAAATCTAACTCCAA
>JAEQBH010006692.1:0-131016 GCA_016808115.1 Tetrastigma voinierianum | reverse complement strand
CTTATGTTGAATCCAGTCTCACAGTTCTACTTATAACACAATTCGAGGCAAAAAACAATACAGAACCAAGCTATATTCAATTCAGGAATGGAAGGCTTGCTCTGTATGTACTTACTGCTGATCCAAATAATCCAGATTCAGTGATCTCTAATTCTGAAGCATTATCTTCTCCGTTCTTGAAGTTGGACCCTGATGGTCATTTAAGAGTATATGAATGGAAAGATCCTGAATGGAAGGAAGTGGCTGATCTCCTGAATGCAGATGAAGGCAATTGTGAATATCCATTGTCTTGTGGGAGATATGGAATTTGTTCAGAAGATCAGCAGCTGTCCTTCAAGTAATGAGACAAGGTATTTCAGGGCAGTAGATGATAGACTACCCAATCTTGGCTGTTCTGAAATCACTCCTATTTCTTGCTCTTCTTCCCAATATTACAGTCTTATGGAGCTTGATAACTTCAGATACTCAACATTTGGAGAGGACCGTATGTCTACAGATATGGAGAATTGCAAACAGGCTTGCTTAAAGAACTGTTCATGCAAAGGCGCTAGATTTTTGTATTCGAATTCTTCCTATGGGGACTGCTACTTATTGTCTGAAGTTTTTTCTCTCATAAGAAATTATGGAAACTATGAACAACACATTCGAACTCCACTGTACTTCAAAGTGGTGGACTTCCAATTGAAAAATAAAAACAGAACAAACTGGAAGCAGATCTGGGAAGAAAAGAGGGCAGGTTCCAATCATAATTGGGGTCAAGTCTTGGCTCTTTCTTTGTTGTGTTTATCTTTAACTATCACTTGCTTGTTTCTTCAGGAAGAAAATAGTACTCATGGAAGTTGGAAGAGGATTATCTAGGACCAGGTATCAGGAATGCCCACTAGATTCCTTGCGAAGACTTAAGAATGCTGCAACTGATAATTTTAGTCGGAAGCTCGGGGAAGGAGGATTCGGGTCAGTCTATGAAGGAACATTGAGTGATGGAGTGAAAGTAGCAGTGAAGCAGCTTGAGGGTTTAGCTCAAGTAAAGAAATCATTTCTAGCTGAAGTTGAGACAATAGGCAGCATTCACCATGTCAATTTGGTGAGGCTGATTGGATTTTGTGCTGAAAAATCTCATCGTGCCCACAGGCTCCTAGTCTATGATTACATGTGCAAATGATCCTGGGACAAATGGATCTTCCCAAAAAACAAGATCTTGTCTTGGTTAAGGCAATGCAGAAAGAAGATCATCCTTGACATAGCCAAGGGGCTTCCTCACCTTCATGAAGAATGAAAGAAAATATTGCACTTGATATCAAGCCCCAAACATCCTTTGATGAACATTTCAATGCAAAAGGTTGATTTTGACATATCCGCCATTGACTGACCAAAGTCAAGTAGTAAATAACAATGAGAGGAACGTGCCTGGTTATCTAGCTCCTGAATGGTTGGAGTGCAGTGATCACAGAAAAGTGGATGCTTATAGCTTTGGTGTTGTAAAATAAAATCTTGTGTGGCCGGAAAACATGACCGTCTCGCCCGGTAAAGATATGCATTTACTGGCATTTTCTAAAAGAAAGGCGCACAAGAGGAGCAGCTTCTGGATATGGTAGATAAATACAGTACTGAGGAGATGCAATTACAGGGAAGGGAAGTAGTGAAGATGATGAGAGTGGCGGCATGGTGCCTGGCAAAGATTTTGCAAAAGACTTCCATGTCTATGGTGGTGAAAGCAATGGAGGGCTTTATTGATGTTGATGTGAAAATCTGGATTATAGCTTTCATCTTTACTAACCCTGCAGCCTTGCCAGTTATTGGTACCATGTAGTTGGCTTTGCCAGTCCTAGTCTCCAATTCCATTAATAGTAGATCACCTTTATCAGGCCATGGCTACCAGTCTCACATATTCATGAGTTAAAAATTTCTCTTGGGTGAGAACATTTTGCCCTCCTATACATAGCAGCCATCTGTAGATGAAAATTGCTGAAATTTCTCTATTTTTCCAATATATTCTGTTCCAAGAATATCGGAGAATCATCAAGACTTCAATAAAGTAAGTCAGGGCTGTAGCCTTTCAAAAAAAGAACCTTTGTCCTGCTGCTAAGAAAAAGATAAGAGCTCTTTTTTTAGGTTTATGGTATTAAAACTCATCTAAGTGAATTGTGTATAAGGCTTAAGAAAATAGGAGGTCTCGCGCTCACAAAAAAATGGCTCCCCTGTGATTATCACAAGACAAATTTGGTATTGCTCCAAATTTTTTTGTTTTGTTTTATTTTGCCTATAAATAATGGCTGTTGTTCTAACATGAATCTGCCTTGCTTCACCTGTCCTCTGTTCCAGGCGCAGCCCGAACTGAACTCCCGCCATCCCATTTGTCCACGGCTACAACAGAAAGTATAAAGATAATGTTTATACTTTTGTTTTCTTTCCATTTCAGGCTTATATACATAGCAGCTTATTAGTTATTCATAGAAGGATATAATAATTTTCATTGGAATGAATTATCAATTATAAAAAGTAATTATTTTATAAAATAATTGTATATTTAAAGCATGGAACAAGTTATAATCATTTTTTATATTTGTATTATTATTTTGTAAAACAAAACAACATTTTTTTTTTTACAACTAAACATTTTGTTACAATGTAGTAAATTATCCTTATTGGGACTCGAATCTGGGACCCCTCCCCCTCTATGGATGTACTGCCTTTTTAAATTTTGAAAACTCTACTAATTGAGCTAGTCATGTGGACAACAACCTTTTTTTTTTTTTTTTTGAAAAGTGGACAACAACCCTATAAAAAAAAAAAAAACAATTAAGATATGTTACCTCAAAAACACTACATTTTCGATGTTTAAGAATAAAGCTTTTTTTTATCTTGAGAAGCATATTTTCCTTTTTTTTTTTTTTTTTTAAATTGTTTTTAATACATCCTTATTGCACCTTGACAGAGTCTAGCACCTTGAACACCTAGTGCAATTATTGAAAGTGGTCCACATGAAAGACGCTTTGGTATTATTGAGAGAGTTGAGGTATATATATACCTAAATAAGGACAAAGAAGTAAAATCATAAATCCAATAAAGAAACCCTAAAATACTCTAATACGCCCCCTCAAGATGGTGTGCCAAAAATAACATCAATCTTGTTACATGGGTAAAAGAGGCGAGACCAAGTTAGAGATTTGGTTAGTGCATCAACAAAGCTGGGTCACCAACGGATACATGAACAACACCCAACCCGAATCACCAACCAAGTCATGAACAAAGTGAAATCAATCACGCTGTGTTTCAGGCGCAGAATGAAATACAGGATTGCAGCGGAGAGATAAGCGGCACCAAGGTTGTCCGAGAACAAAGGTGGGCGTAAACCGTACTTGTGGTCAAGAAATTCTAACAAGCACAGTTGATTTCATCATCATAGTCGACAAGAATTAAATCGTGAATCGCACTATACTCACCTCGCTGAAATGAGCAATAGTGCGTTGCTTTGTAGAACTCTAGAAATTGACAGCACCAAGAAAAATAAGAAAATGTCCCGTGGAGGCATGAATCATCTAGGTTACCGTACCCCAAATTTCACATTGTAGAAACCATATGAATGCTCAGAGGAGTGTTTCGCAAGAAGTCTCAGGCCATTACATAACAAAGTAGACGCTTAACCGCCTCCCTAATGATGTCTTGATGGCGTGTGCATGAACCGAGAGTTTATTAACACAAAAAGAAATATCCAATCGAAATTATCCGAGATGTTGAAGGTCACAACCACTGACTTTACATGGTGTACTGACCGACACAAAGCACTTAGTCTTTAAAGTGCTAGAGAAGTACCTACAACAAGCGGTGTAGAGACAGGTTTAGAGCCTAGCATGTTATGTTTTCTCAGAAGATCAATAACATAGTTTTGTTGAGATAGTAGAAGACCCGTTGGAATTGCCAAAACTTCAACTCCACAAAAGAAAGATAGCACCCTAAGATCCTTTGTGGAGAATTTAGAGTCAAGTTGCTGAATAATAGTGTCGACAAGTGAGGGGTCACTACCTGCAATAATCAAATCATCAACATAAACCAGGAAATATCGTTCAGCAACTTGATATGACAAAACCGAAAGTATAGCAAAGGTGTGGAGCTCTAGTACTGGAAGCTCATGTGAGCTTCGTTTGAGACCATAACAGCCATGTAACCTAAAACATGATGTGAATAATCTATTCGGCAACGCAACATAGATCGCCAGACGCCCACTCGAGAAAGGCATTGCGTACATCAAGTCGAAAGTTCCTACTTGCAATCGAAAAATGCTAAGCATAGTACGGATCGATGATGGGATTTATCACAAGACTTTCACAGACAGATGATGATTTATCACGAGACCGAAGTCTGAACGCCGACATGCCCATTGTTGGTAAGTTTTAGCAAACAAGAAAGCTTTATATTGTGAAATAGAGCTCATGAGATTTTGTTCGATGCAAAACACTCATTTGTTGCCCACTATATTCGCCTTCTAATCTCGTGGGAACCAAAGCCTAAGAACAAGCTCCTGGATGAGAGCACAATATTCTTCCCGCACTGGGCTCGAATCAACACTTGGGATCCTTGCAGAGCCGGGTAATAGTGCAAGGCTCAGTGGATATTTGGAAACTATTTATGAGCCAGGCTCGGGTCTGGTTCGAGGGATGGCATTTTTAGAGTGAGTTTGCATGGGGATGATGGGTTTAGTGGGGGAGTAGGGAATGGGTAAGGGGCCTGGAGGATGACAAGGTGAGGGTGAGGAGGTCACAACCTAACAGCCAAGAAAAGAGACATCGCAGAATAGTGTTGCTGGTCGTGGATGCAAGCTCAATGGGAGGCATGCGAGGATGGGAAGAGTTTAGCAGCCGGGGAGGCTGACCAAGGAGGGTGAGATGCGGTGTCCGCGGATGACTCGGCAGGGTGATCGGGATGATCTCGGCCAGTCGGTGAGGCCAACGAAATGGTAGGTGAGATGCACCGAGCCAGAGGACGGTGGGCATGGAGGATGAGGTTAGCAGCCGATAGTCGCCCTGGGCGGAATGGATCAAGAGGGGAGGGTAGAGTCCGTGTCAACCGGTGTGGTGGAGGTAAGGGGAGATGCGAATGGGAAAACATTTTCCACAAACCTGACATGAGGGTGTTAGTGATGTGCCCTAGGGCAATAGTGTAATTGTTATTACTTTCATATTTCAATAATAAAAAGGCATTTTCATTATCATCTTGCTATTTCTAATTTGGTGATTTACTCCATGAATAGTTGATTCAATCCTATACACATGGACTTGATATAGAAAACTCCTGGACTCAAACTTGAATACTATTCTAAATTATCCCTACTCGTTCATCATTGGTGGAGCAATAGTGAATTAAGACTAGTACGAAGTTTGATTGATAATCATGTTCTACAGATCATGCATACATGATATTAAGTCAACTCATAAGTACTATTGGTGAACATTGTAATCACCCACTCCATTACAGGAGGAATACTACATGGATTATAAGTCACAAGTACTTCTCATCAGAATAATGTCTTTTGTCTTTCACCTAACACCACCATAGTCCCTACATGAGAGTTTTATGTTTTACGCCTCAAACCCATCATCCTGTAATAGTGGTAATACAAACTCTGGGAGTTAAACATAGAATAAATCATACAGAGGGACGGAGTGGATGAAAGGGATTCATCTTCATTTTAGAGAGATATCTGTGGTCCCACGACACGTGAGACTGAAAATCAGGCTGATGTTAGCCTCAAACAATCTAAATATGGGTTATTAATGTCATTTGTATTATCTATTCACATGGAGGTCGAGAAAATTGCATGATTGGACCTTATAAGGAGAGACATAGCGTCCATGACTTGTGTTCAATTAGGGATATTGTGAGACAAAGTGGATCATGATATTTGATATGGATTAGCAGTCAAAGGTCGATATCCAAGATAATTTGGGTGGTCATAATGCCTTGCTAGAGGCCACTTATGATCCGTGGGCTTGAAATGGGCTTTTGAGCCCACTGTCAACATTATGTGGACCTACTGGATCACACACATAAAATGGGCCGGAAACCAACCCTTGGGCCTAAAATTGGTATTTAAACCCAAGGGATCCCTATGCGGATTGATTCATTTTTTTTTTCACAATTGAGAGAGGCGGTTAGGGGTTTTAGTGAGACTCAACCCGATGCTAGCACACTCATTTCTCTCTATTTCCGAAGAAGGCTCTTTCGTGTGGATAGTCAGAGAGGGCAGAGCCATTCCGTTACGTTTTCAAACAGACAAAGAGGTTTGACGAATAACGGTTACGAACACGATCTTCCAACAGAATAAGGTATTCTTCTGAACTCGACCATCCGACGGATCATGGATCCCTAGTGGGGTTAGAAAAAGGCAAAATTTTTAATGTTTCCACTGTGTATGTATGCTTGACCAATAGGAACTCAACATAAGGACAATGCATTTTTTTACAGGATAGGGTCAAAATGTAGAGAAAGACACTTGAGTTAAAAGAGTAATCAAGAAAGATGTATGCACCGGATTCGGGATCAGTTTCAGGGAATTATAGAGACAACCAAAGAAAATATAAAAATCAAGACACTGAGTTCGAATGGGTCACGTATTTAACACATCTTTTCAAAAGAGGAATCAACGGAGTTACCAACTTTAGGCATTCTATTTATTAAATAGACAAATAGAAGTGCATACGGCCAGAAGGTGAGAAGGATGGATGTTTGATGTAGGAGAGTGAGACTATCTTCGACAATATGCCGATGCCGCGCTTTGAATACTCCATTATGCCCTGTGATGTGGAGTGCAGGAGATTTCAGGAGTTATACCATGGAGAAAGGACCGTAAGGACTACAATCGTCTCGTTATCTGTAAAGTGTTTCACTGGCAGTAAAATACTTCAAATAAGTTGCTTGAAAGTCACAAGGGTTGAATGAACATATGATTTTTAATTAATAGGTAAAGCCAGATATACTGTGTAATGGTAAAAAAATAATATAGTAGTGGAAACCATCAAAAGAAGAAACTGGGAGGTCCAAAATGATCGTAGAAAAATGACATCAAGAGGAGAGGAAAAGGTAATGCTTTGATTGAGAAAAAGTGTAATCTTGTGGTTTATTGCATTGTACTGTAAGCGAAGGCAGTGCTGAACACAAATGGTCCCTGAAAGGAAATATTTAGAACACTTAGAAATTTGCGAAAAATATATAAAGATGGATGACCAAGACGATTATGCCATATGAGATAGAGGAAAGCGAGGACCGTGATCAAGAAGACAAGAATCCACGTTAAGATCATGAACATATCATCCAAAAAGAATAGACACCTTCTTTATGTTGCCCACAAACTAAAGTGACCCCCGAAAGTGACTTATCCTACACCGAAAAGAAAGCAGTGGCACAGACATTAATAAAGTATCAAGACAAAGGTAGAGACTAAATAAGGTTCTTAGATTATATGTACACATGTAACATTGGTAAATAATAAGGGGGTAGGTAGAGAGGAAAGTGAAAGAGCCAATGTTAGCAATAGATAAACTCAGATCATCACCAATAATACCACTATCAGAGGTAGTGTATGGCTCATGAAGGGCCAAGGCAACACGATCCGCAATCACATGGTGACGCCCAAAGCAACAACAATCAATAATTACCAAAATTAGGGATAATGGATCACGTTGTGGCAACAAGTTGGTTCGGCAATGAGTCGAGGCGGGTGGCAGAGGGAAGTGGAAGCAAGTTCTCAGGTGGATAGAGAACTGAAATTGTTTGCCAAAGTGCCCAGGGTTATACCAAATTTGATAATGCTGGAGGTGGAGATCGCCCGAGGCTATACGCGAGCTAGATGCCACTGAGACACGGAGAGGATCTGGTCGGTATCGCCTAAGCCAGTGGCATGTGCAGCCCTGTGGATCCGCTGATAGGTCATGGGTCCGCCATGGTTGTTCGAATTAACGGGCGACAAAGGGCCAGTCAAGTAACTAAGGTAGAGGCCGAAGGTCGAGTGGAGGGCATGTGCTAAGGAACCAAAATCTTTCATTTGGGCCTTATAACTATATAGGTGCTTAAACACCTTTAAAAGTAATCTCAGACACTTAAATTATAATTCTAGTAATTTTATGACATGTTTAGGGTATAATGGAAAATCAAATTTGTGTTTTTCAAAATTTAATAGTTAAATGAAAAATGATATAACTGAATTATTAAAGTAAAGAGAATAATGTTAAATTGTCAAATTAGGGACTTAAATCTTATTATTAAGTTAAATATATGCTTAAGGTAGTATTTTGATACGTTAATTTTTCAAATTGACGAAAGAGGACATACTAAATAGCAAGGGCTCAGAATTTGAGCCAAATTACCTTAAGACAACAAATTGTCTTCTAGAGAGGAAATTCTCATTTCGGTTAAGAGAGCTAGTGTCATGCCCTATCCTCGTGTAAAGAGTAAGGGGCGCTTATTAATTAGACTCGGGACTCTTAACTGCTTTTCTGACATTTGTGGGTCCATTTCATATATACTTCATAATGAAATACAACTTCTGTACATTTTGACATAACTTAAATCCATGAATTTCCAAAAGATATAATCTTGTAATAGTACCACCATAGCGGTAAGGTTTAAAATGTTCTTGCATATATTCTCGTAGTTTCATTTACTTGTACTTACACAGCCAAGTTGTACTTGGCTCCAAAATATTACATTTATATTACAAAACCAAAATCAAACCATCAAGTGGACTGGGCCGTCGGTTATCCCGTTATACGTGAAACGCCCTGGATGTCCTCGCACTACATGGATGAAACACCGTAAGCAAGCTATAGCCTAGTGAAACATGGCAATGAGCAGGCGACTACTCGGGGTGGTCATATAACAAATGCATATGTCGAGTTTATGTATAACAAAATTTATAATGTAGTTTTCATATAATATAAAATTTTAGTGACTTCGGTTTTCAGTTATCTCCTTTAGGAGTTCGTAATTAGATCTGCATATAAATCTCGTAGAGGTACATTACGTAACAAAACTGACTCCTTATGCTTAATTGTTCATTATTCATATTCTTTGTTTCGCTTTTTATATAGACCAAAAATAATGAATGAGAGGGACACAGCACAATAGGTATCCGAAGGTACAAAGATAAGATGAATGCAGACATGCCCGCCCATGTAATGTAGGTGTCGTGAGCACAATGCAGGAGTGTCGTCGACAACAGAGACGTGCCTTCAATGAATGTGGCGTCAGAGCACCAGCGTGAGTGTCGCCGTGACCAACGTAGACGCATGGCTAAATTTCCACGACGTGGCGGTCAGCCACACAATGTAGGAGTGTCGTCTCACTGATCAGACATGCCTATTCATTCACTATCCGGTCTCCGACAGACATACAATTATACATGTTTCTGAGCTTGTTATTTTGTTCTTATTCATATTAGCAAATAAGGGGCAAGAAACAATGTTTGCCTAACAATAGGTGCTTCGTTCTTATTCGTATGCTGAATTTTATTCCCAAGCGTAGGAATTAAGTGCCGTCAGTTTTAGCATTTAATGATCGTGGAGTCCACAGTCATCTCTGTTGGTGGAGGGTCTTTTTTAGGTTGATCCTTACGGAGCTATTCTTTACAAAAAATTGTATATCTAAAAGTAAATTACGGTTGTGGTCATTGGATTGAAAGATTACTTAAACTGACTATTTTTAAAATAGAAAGATGATTTCGATTCTTTCGGGGTTTCCACCACTATTGATCACGTAATTCTACCTCTTAGTTTACAATTTCATCTAGAAACTATCATGAATGGTCTTCGATGGAAGATTTTGCTTTAAATGCTCTTTTGGAATGAAAAACGATTGGGGAATGTTAAACACTTGTTCAGCAATTAATTCCGACTCTTAGCTTGCATTTGTAATCAAGTAAAACGTGTACCGAGGATCTCTCGTTCACACGTTGTCAAGAGGATGCCCAACTAAGGTTTTATAAAGTTTCACAAGGATTAACATCACACAATCCCTTTAAGTATAAAAGAGGAATTGGGAGGGTTATTATCTTGATCAGTATGAGTTTTCCACCTTTAGAACCCCAGCATAAAAGCTTGAACTCCATGGAAATTATAAGGCAAATCATAATTGAAGAAATTATTCATAGAAAGAACTTCTGAGAAAATTAAAACTCAATTACAAAACCAAAGAATTGAAAATACAAAAATAACGGTGATAGGAAACGAGCTGTGGCTGATTTAATCAAAGGTCGGCATGAACTCGAATCCAAAATCTGTAGAAAACTGAAGTCTTCAACCCTAATCTATAAACTTTAGCCTAAACTATGAGGAAGAACACTCTTTTTTTTATGAAAACCAAACCCTAGGAATCAAAAGTTGCCTTCTATACCATTCCCTTGGATTTTATACCCTTTTCCATTGTGATCTCGAGTTAATGGCTGAAGGACGATCGTACCCTTTGCATTAGAATCGATTCATGCTCAATTCAGAATCTTAGTATGTTGGTACCCCAGACAAAGTTAGTGCCGCACCTGCAGACAGATGGTACCGGTGCTTTCAATAAAGTATCAAGACATGTGAGAACTGCACGTGCACATGTCAAGCACTCGTTGATTTTCTCAGACAGATGTACCCAGACAGTTAGAAAACGGCACAGGTTGGCCACCGGTGCTTTCTCGTATGGGTAAAACGCGTTGTGTTAGAGGTGTACCGCACACCCCGCTCCGCACTTGTTTCCCAAAGATCGCAGAATACTCTCCCAAAACTTCACCAAGCAGTTGCCATCATCTTCACGATCCATATTCGCTTCTGACACAACCCTGTAACAATCATGTATGAAACTCCGAAAACATACAAGTCCGTAAACACGAAAAACAATTAAAAGTACCTATTCTTATACAAAATGTGAGCAAAGTATGACCTAAAGGTGCTAAATTCCGATATAATTATCGTTGTTTTGTGTATTCAACACACCCCCTAACCTGTATCTTGCTAGTCCCTAGCAAGATTTAAACTAGTGACACCTATTGGTTATGAATTCCAACAATGCGCTAGGTGCAGTTAAGCTTTGCAAGTTTCTCAAAAAGGCAAAATTAAACATAGTACTTCAACCCGAAATGAGGTAATCTGTCTGAATTCAATAATTAATACCAAAACTACTTGCCTCAAGCAATGAATACAATAAATAAACTATCACAAACCAAGCTTATTCATATAGAACCATGGAATTGAGAAAAAGAAAACCTATGCAAACACTCGAAATGAAATGAACGATACTATAGAGGCAACAGTTTAACATAACCATGCAACTACTATGTATAAAAATCAAGATAAACAACTAACATAATTGAGATCAAAGAGGTCTTTAAGGTTTGTCATGACCATAGGCCACACAAATAGGGTAATATGAACAAAATGGGTGTTGGCATGACATGGCTGAGGTCTCTACCCAATTGCCAACACCACCCTAATCTAGCCTACTATGCTACTACGCGATGTCCTCCTCGGGGCCGTCCCTGTCGGCCAGAAAACACGCCCCCATCGACGCCCAGCCGGTCTAGCCCTCCCGACCCCTCCAAGTCAGGAGGAGGGGTGACTTACCAATGCAAAGCCTCTCGCAAATATGACTCTCGAGCCCTGGAGAGCCCTCGTGGTCTACCTGTCGCTTCCCCAAAATGCATTTAAACCACCCTTAATTCGACGCTCCATTCTCTCTTCAAAGTGGGATGCCCATAGGCACAAAGCCTAGACAAGAGGTCCTGGAATAGCCATCGGGGATGTGGAAGGCCGGGGTCTCGTAGGATGCAACCGGCTTCGCCTCCGCTTGGTTTGTAATAGGCCCCACTTTGGAAGCACCTCTTTTCCTTTTAACCACTTCATCCCCAGCAAAATGCAGGATTGTCACGAGATGGGAATGAACAGCCTACTTTCGCCAAGGATCAGAAAGTCTCTCATAACAATCACAGCATCGGCACATAGCCGTCATCCCGGTCATCACCTCATACAAAACTGAATTTCTTCTTTGCTCGATATTTCTCGCTACCTCGTCCAATTTATCATGAATAATCTATTCCATCAACGCGATATTCCACTTACTTCCCGCACAAATTCCTTGCTTATAAAACCACTCATGGCCGTGATGAGTGCACATGGTCTCGAAGTGAACAAATGGGCGAAATCATGAATGGCCTGAAGGGTAAGGTCGATCCAAAGCGACAAGGCGAACATACTGTAAAGAGTGAGCTATCAAATCAAGGGTGATCTTTATCTGCTTACCCATCACAGTGGTCTCTAGTAAGGTCTCGACCGCTAATTTTCTCTCAAATTAGTGTAAAACTCCCGAACCAAGGTAGATACTTCTAATCTCGCATACACAAATCGCAAATTTCGTTTCTCAATAACACCGATAGGATGGGGAGTACTAAAAAGTGTGTCCAACTTCACTGTACAGAGACCCTTACCCTTCGTGACTAATTCTCTCATGGGTACTCCTTCGTGGAAGCTCACTCATAGGATATCCTCATTCCCACTGAAGTTCCTTTCGCCTCCCTGCAGATTCAACCCAAAGGACCTAGGTCTCTTAGTCCAATGGAAGCATCTCCGGTACCAATCGGAAGCTATAGCTCGTTGGTACAGAGATGCTTTCCCATTGACTGTGCCATTCCTGTCCGGTTCGACCTTGAAAGAAGGAACTCGCGAATGAGGATATCCTATGAGCCGAGCTTCCACCGAAGGGGTACCATGAGGTGGGAATACGAGTGCGGGGGTCTCACAATGTGCCGCCTTTATCGAGACCCCACCCTTCGGTGACCACCTCTGCGGTACCCTTCGTGTGGAAGTCACTCATAGGATATCCTCCTTCCCACCGAGTTCTTTTCGCCTCCCTCAGATTCTAACCTGTGACCTGTGGTCTTTAGTCCAATGGGAAGCACCTGTACTACAAATCAAGTGGCCCCGTCCCGGGCCCAGTCTCTACAAGGAGGCGAAAGAAAATGCCTGGGGTGGGAGTGGCACATGATATTCCCCGTGAGCGGGCCACCCGCTGGCACCCCATGTCACGAAGGGTGGACCCTGTACACAAAAGGCGTTCTTTTTATCAGGAGACTCTCACTTTCCGTGATCACCACGGGTGCTCCTGAAGCTCACCGATAAAGATAACCCCCATCTCCCATCGAGTTCCCGCCCTCCTTGTGAGATTCGGCTAGATCTAGGGAGATCTTAAGCCCATCGGGAAGCATCTTCGGTACCAACCCGAGCAACTAGCCTGGCCTGGGTACCCGCAGATGCTTCCCATCGACTAAAGACCCTAGGTCCCCGGGGTTCGACCCCGGGGAGGCGAAAGGAACTCAAAGTGGGAATGAGGATATCCCCATGAGTGAGCTTCCACCTGAAGGCTGGTACCCGCCAGGTGGTCACGGGCGCTGGGTCCTACATCTCACACCCTCCTCACAATGAAATCCCCGATTCGCAATCGACTGGGCCCATTTTTCCTGTTCTGAATCAGAAGCCTCAGCAAACATGGCCTCGATCTCCTCATCATCACTCGATACCTCCTCACTAATGTATGATGGCACCATTCATTCCTTTCCTCTTTATCTACTTGAGGTGTCGGATTTTCTTTTCTTCACAGCCCGCTCCATAGAGGAGCTAGGCGCTTTGCCCTTTCCAATGTTCTTAGATCTTGCCATAGTTATGGAAAGAACATAAATAATGGCAAGGCTGGCCCAAACATATAAAACAATATCCCAAAATCCTGTCTCCATAAGTACCGGCTGGCCCCGTCAAATCAGATAAAAACCTTCTCCCCATACTACTAGCCAAAGCCCTAATCCACAACGAGCAAAATACTACCAATCCGAGCCACTCGAACAAATCCATGGAGATACAATATAACACCACAAAAACAACGCTCTCAAGGAATTGCAGAGTGCTTACCACGTCTATACGCTGAATGCAGAAGAATCCGGGTATGAGCGGTGAAAACACTGGCAGGAACAGGCAACTTGGATTTGCTTGTGTGAGAGGACAAAAAGGGTTAGGGTTTGATTTATATAAGAGTGAATGAGATGGGGAATACAAAGAGGTGCAAAAAATGGGTTAAAACCCTAATTTACCCAAAAACGCCCAGGAATTGCACTGCATGTTAGTGCCGCACCTAAATGCTGCTCCTCGCTCTTATTACCGCACTTATTGTGTTATACCTATACCGGTACAGGTGTCCCAATTGTTTCATTTTTTTTTTATTTATAATTTTTTAGGTCAAAATGTGAGTGCCGATAAATATATCCTTTTAGAATGCTTCCATCCTCGATTTCATCAAGATGCTCATTTCTCTCCCGCTCATATATTCTACCCAAACCGACTGATCCCGGAAAGGACACCGTATCCTTCTTCGACACTTCACACCTACCATGGGGCCCACGATATTTCTTGTGATTAGGGTTCCTAGGGTTTGAACCAAATTGGCAACTCAAGGCTCAAAATAGGTGCAAGGGTAAGACAAAACGATTCCACAAAGTGTAACACAGAAGTGATGGCCTCTAATCATTTTCCAAGCATGATGTCGTTCCTCGCAGAATAAGATGCATGAAGTTAACATGGCATGCCAAAAATAATGCACAGTGGAAGCACTAGCAGACAAAACAAGAGGCTATTGTATACGTCCATGGTTTGTGTAGGGAATTAGAAATGTAATTCAAGTAATAAGGTCCACAATATGAACATAGATTTGCGGCATGTCATATTGTGTAAATGCATTGAGATGACGTGGAGTGTGTATAAAATCATGCGGCTACATACATTACAGGTCAAGTACTATACCCAAAAGAGCCACAATTTGAAAAATTTTTCCATACACTGAACATATAACATGCGCATAGTTGGGTCTAACCAGTGTATGCCCACCCCTACAACAGAAACAATCATTGTCCTCAATGCACAAAGGGTACACCTCGAGAATTTGGCATTAAAATATTTTTTTTTTTTAAAGCAATTGAATTAAAGAAAGCAAAAAGAAATGCAAGAAAGAAAAACAAGAGAAAATAAAAACTATACAACAAAGTGGGGTAGAATTTACTTGACGGAGCATCCCGGCAGAAAGGATCTACCAGTCCACTTATTCTCCTACAATAAAGTGTTCGAGAAATGGCTTTAGACGTTGGCCATTGACTTCAAGGATTTCCCCAATTTCTGTTTTCAATTTCCACTCGCACCATATGGGTAAATCCATCGATAACGAATGGGCCAGTCCATCGAGACGGAGTTTACCCGAAACATGTGCAATCAGTTATAAAGCAGCATCTTTGCCAGTTCAAAAGTTTTCCGCGCAATGGTCTTATCATGGAACAGCTTGAGCCTCTCTTTGTAAATCCGGGAGCTCTCATATGACTCCCGCCTCAATTCGTTAAGCTCATTCATCTGCAACAGTCGCTGCTTACCTGCTTGATCCAAATTAAAGTTAAAAGTTTTAATAGCCCAATATGCCCTGTGCTCCATTTCTACCGGCAGATGACAAGCCTTTCCATAAACAAGCCTATAGGGAGACATACCAAGAATAGTTTTAAAAGCAGTACGGTAAGCCCAAAGAGCATCGGTAAGTCAAAGCGACCAATCTTTGCGATTTGGAGCAACCGTTTTTTCCAAAATGTGTTTGATCTCCCTATTAGCTAATTCATCAATTACCAATTGCGGATGGTATGCCGTTTAAACTCAGGGTGACTCCATACTTTTCAACAAATTCTCAAAAGATCGATTACAAAGTGGAGGCCACCATCACTAATAATTGCACGAGGTGCTCCAAATCGAGAAAAAATATGTTTTTTTATAAATTTCGAAACAACCTTGTGGTCATTAGTTCTCGTTGGAATAGCCTCAACCTATTTCGACACATAGTCAACAGATAACAGAATGTAAAGGTACCCACAAGAAGGGGGAAAAGGCCCCATGAAGTCTATACCCTAACAGTCGAAGATCTCAATGATTAAAATCGGGGTAAGAGGCATCATGTTCCGCTTTTAGACCCCCTCCTAATTGTTGGCACCGAGCACAAGTTTTGCAAATTCTCAAATAATCTTTAAACAAGCAGAAGCCAATAAAAACCAGCTTGCAAAATTTTATCTGCTGTTTTCCTTGCAGAGAAATGCCTCCACAAGCTTCTGAATGGCAAAAGGTGAGTATCCCAATTTGATCATCATTGGGTACACACCTTCTCATCAATTGGTCTGGACAATATTTAAATAGATATGGATCATCAAAATAATATTTCTTAATGTCCGCCAAAAATTTCCTTTTTTGTTGAGAAGTCCATCGTGGGATTTGACCAAAATAATTAGGTAGTTTATTATGTTCAAGGTACTCATGGGTAATGAACAAGAGCAAAAAGCTGTCATCAGAAAATCATCACGGGTACGCCACGAATCGGATTCCGGACTAATCGAGATAAATGGTCAGCTACCACATTCTCGAATTTCTTCTTTGTCTTTTGTTGTCGTTGAATTCTCGTACAAGAGATCCACCTAGTCAATCGAGGCTTGGTATCCCGCGAGCGTATCACTTCAGCTCTACGCACTGTGAAAATGGTTAAGGGTGAGACCCTACAATGTATGACCTGAACTTTTCTAAGGAAAAGACGACAGCTAAAAACTCTTTTTCCATGGTTGTGTAATTTGCTTGAGCTTTAATCTAGAGTCTTGGTCAAGAAGTAGTAGATTATAAAGCCTTTTTTATCTTTCCCCCTTCATTCTAAAAAACAACCCCCTATAGCATAATCCCTAGCGTCACACATGATCTCAAATGGAAGGTTCCAGTTAGGAGATCGCATGATAGGAGGAGACACTAACATAGTTTTGAGTTTATCAAAGGCAGCCTCACAAGCCTGTGACCATTTGAAAGGACATCCGGGCAGCAAATTGCATAAGGGACAAGCTTATAAGACTAAATCTTATGAATCTCCTATAGAATCCAAAGATGTCCCAAGAATGACCTTATGTCTCTAATACACTTAGGAGTAGGTAAGTTGGAGGATCAACTCCGATTTTGGCCTTATCCACTAATTCCATTTTTCGATACTATGTGGCCTAAGACAATCCTCGTGTCACCAAGAAATGACACTTTTCCCAATTTAACACAAGGTTCTTTTCTTGACATCTCTCTAGCACCTTACGTAAATTCTCCAAACATCCCTCGTATGAGTCACCAAAAACTGAGAAATCATCCATGAAGATTTCCAAAATGATTTCTATCATGTCACTGAAAATTCCCATCATGCATCGTTGGAAGGTTCCGTGCATTATATAATCCAAAGGGCATTTTCCTAAAGGCAAAAAGTACCAAAAGGATAGGTGAATGTAGTTTCTCTCTTGATCTTCCAAAGCTGGTCTCAATTTGATTGTACCCTGGCACTCCATCGAGAAACAATAAAATTCATGCCTTGCAACTCTCTAACATTGATCAACAAACGGAGAGGAAAGTGGTCTTTCCCAAGACCCGCATTAAGCTTCCTATAATCTATGCACACACTCCAACCGGAGGTGACACGAGTGGGAATTAGTTCATTATTTTCATTTGCGGTACTCACAAGACTCCGCATTTCTAGTGGACTTACCTGCATTAACCCATTTGCATCCCAATAGGTAAATAACACCTACATCCAAGAGTTTCAGTGACTCTTCTTGACTACTTCTTTTCATTATTGATTCATTGCCTCTCGTGGTTGTCTAGAAGGTTTAACATCCTCTTCCAAGTGAATCCTATGATATGCATCAAAAGGACTAATTCCCTTAATATCCGCAATTGTCCATCCTGTGGCGCTCGATGGGTTCTCAATATCTCCAAAAGTTTATTTTCTCGGGTCTAACTCAGTGAGGAAGATATGATTACGGAACGCTTTCTTCTACTCCCCTAAGAATACATATTTTAGGTGTGATGGTAAAGGCTCTAACTCAAGCTTAGGGTGGTCTCTTCCTCGAAGGTAATGCCCTATCCTCAATCGTGGCAATGGTTCAAATTCTAGCCCATCCATTAACTTCAAATACCTCATTGTGTCTTGCAATTATGGATGTAGGAACCCCACTGTTGTGGTCACTTCCCTCATCCCAACTCTGGGCTTACTAGGGCATGACATGAGAGGGTCATCATATGAGACATTATCTAAATATTTTTGCACTACGTGTGAGTCAACCATGTCGACTCCTACAAACATCTTCCCCATCTCCCATTCCTCGATAACATTAAAGATATTCAAATTAAGGCCATGTTACCAAATGATAGTGTCATTAGGCCTCCCATGTTGTATGATGGCATTATAGCCACAAAAATGGTCTACTAAGAATCACCGGGAACCGAGTTCCCGGTTCACCACAGTCGAGCGTCAAGCACGACAAAATCTACCTAAAATAGAACTTATCCACTTGTACCAATACATCCTTCACTATCCCCAGGGAATCTTCTTCATACTACGATCACTAATCGAGGGTGATATTGGTTGGCTCTAATTCTCCTAACCCTAGATCGACATATACTGAGTAAGGCAACAAATTAACACTTGCCCCTAAATCCACTAAAGCATGTCCTAACATTGAATTCCCTACTACTATGGAAATAGTAAGGCTTCCTGGGTCTTTGTATTTTGGGGGCAAATTGTTTCGAATCAATGAGGTAGATTGTTCAGTCATAAATGCCTCCTTGTTGACACCTAGTTTCTTTACTCGCATAAATCTTTTAGAAACTCGTGGGCATACTAATTTGCTTTAATGGCATCTAGTAAAGGAATGTTCAATTTCACTTGTTTGAATAACCTTGCAGATCTCATAATGGTTGTTCACTTTCTTGGGGCTCTAACCTATGAGGGTGCGGAGTCGAGGGACATGGGGAGACCTTATCTTGCTTTGCCTACCATCAATAATATCTCGCCCTAGGAACATGAGGTTGTCTCGACACTTCATCATCTCCAATCGTCTACTCAGACTCTTGTATTGGTTCGCTGGAATAGTTTTGTCAATTACCTTACCACTTTGAAGAGTGGTGACAACCTTGCAATGTTCAAAGGTACTTCACTTTGACCTCGAAACTCCAACACTATCTCCGTACCCGGGGATTTTGGGAGCGCTCTTTTGAGGAGTTTCCTTTTTCTTGTTGAAAATTGCCCATAAGAGGTTAGCTTAGTTATTCGGGGATCTCACATCATTCAGGGCAGTTCGAAATTTCCAGTTTGTGGATTGTTGGGTCTGTACTAAATCAGAGCATTATCCTCCAAACTTCTCTTATGTGGAGGTTGATAAGGCTATGGGTTTGGATTCCCTTGATTTGACGAATGGAACCCTTGATTAGGGTTCACAGGAAATCCTTGGGGACCTTGATTCTGAAATGGAGGAGCTGGATTTGAAAAACCTTGGTTTTGATAATTGGGGCCTTGATTATTTGGCAAGTTATGTGGGCCTCCCTCATTTCTCCAACTAAAATTAGGGTGCTTACCCCATCCTGAATTATATGTTTTAGAATATGAGAATCAAAATGCTCTTTCAGCTTAAGGGCATTATTGCCTCTATTTCAATTGGGTTCCTTAACTTGAGGAAGGTTCGGGCAGTTAATAGTTGAGTGCGTAGGGTCATCACATATGATGCATGGCTCCTCCACTCTGGGTCCAATAGGTACCGAGGGTACTTAAGGCACACTAGTTACCTCATTCACCTTTTTCAACTCTATAGCCTCCAACTTCCTTGTTAAATTGGCGATTTTTTCTCGCAAATCACTGGCCCTCTCTTAAGTGATGGACTCTCCCCCGTAGGTGTACTATGCACTTTAGCAAGGTCTACTTTGAGGTATTAGTCTCCCATGTTCGAGCATTTTCGCTATGGTGTCAAAGAGTTGAATTGCCTCCCAGTTAATTCTTCTCATAAAAACTCTCCCGCACATCATTCGATGTATCGTTTATTATTCAAGGATAAATTTTGCACGAAAAATACGCATATATTGCATTCCTACATCCAAACCATGATGAGGGGCAGCATGGAGGAGATCCTTGTATCTCGCCATACCCAAAAGGTTCACCCGGTTTTTCAAAATTCGAATTGCTCGCATGAGAGCATTGGTACGTGCGAGAGGGAAGAATTTGTTAAGGAATTCATTCCGCATATGTCTCCCATGTAAAGATTGAATTGGGTGCAAGCGTGTGAAACCAAATTCTCGCCTTCCTTTGTGAGAAAAAGGAAATATAACCATACAGATTATGTGGAGAGGTGATCCAAAGAGAGAGAAATGCACCGCAAACATCCTCAAAGTCCCTCATGAACGGTCAGGGTTCTCAAACTCGACCCCTTGATATACAGGTAGAAGACGGATCATTTCCGACTTCATGAGGAATTGATTAGCCTCTTCAGGAAGGCGAATACATGAGTTTGTTGTGGTTCTTTGAGGTTGCAAAATTTCTTGAAGAGTTCTTTCCACATTGCAAGGAGCAGTGGAGCTCGATATTGATTCCGTGGAAAGTTAACATTTCCTCCTATCGTGTTGTCGAAGTGGCAAACACCACTCCATGTTGTGGAGGTTCATGGAGACGCCAGTGGGCTACCAGAATCCCTTTGAGCATTTTGATTAAAAGAGGTCGATTCCTGGATGGTCCATTTGAGGTGAAGAGTATTGAAACAATTTACTTACTATGGACTCTTTCTTGTAATTTCTAGGAGGTATTAATTCTTACAAGTCGGCGTTGCTCGTTGTGAGCCCAAACCGACATGCACTAATCCTACTCCTTCCAAGCAGACACCCTAGATTTCTACAAAAACAAATTAAAAGCAAAAAGAGAGGAATCGCACTTGACGGCAATGCACTGAACACCCGCCCCTTCATCAATTAGCTCTTGATCGCCACCCTGGGCAATGACCCCAAAAATGCTTCGCTCTTATTCAGATGCTGAATTTTATTCCCAGTTTAGGAATTAAGGTTAAGGCTATTGTTCTAGTGATTGTAATGTAATACTCAGGTCCACAAAGTCATTCCACAGTGAGTGGTCTCAGCTGATCCTAGAGTTTTAATATTTCCAAAATTTTAATATTCAAAAGTAAATTATATGTATTATGGTTGGTTGATTGAAAGATTGATTAAATTGACTATTTTAAAATAGAAAGGTGATTATTGGGATTCTTGCTCAATCACTATTGATCACGCACTCCCAATTCTCTTAGTTTGCAATCTCATCTAGAACCATCGGCTTAATGGTCTCACGGAAGATTTTGCTTAAACGCTCTTATAGAATGAAAACGTATTAAGGAATGTTAAACACTTGTTCAACAATTAATTTCACTCTTAGCTTGCATTTAGGGAATTTGGCACAACGTGTACCAGGATCTCTCGCTCACACGCGTTGTCAAGAGGATGCCCAACTAAGGTTTTATAGTTTCTACAATTGATTAACATCACACAATCCCTTTGAAGTATAAACAGAATTCCAGGGTTGTCACCAATTAAGGTGAGTTTCCCACCGTAGAACCCTATGCATAAAAAGCTTTAGAACTCCATGGAAATTATAAGGCAAATCATAATTTGATAAGAAATTATTCATAGAAAGAACTTTTGAGAAAATTAAAACTTCAATCAAGAAACCAAAGAATTGAAAATACAAAAATACTAAGAGAGGAAACGAAATGTATGATTCGAATCGGAAGGTTACATGAACTTGAAATCCAAAATCACAGAAAAACCAAGTCTTCAACCCTAAATTCTCTAAACCATGAGGAAGAACACTCTTTAATGGAAACCAAACCCTAGAACTAAAAGCCGCCTTCTACCATCTCTGGCTTTGCACTTTCATTGTGATCCCTGTGCCATCATTTGGGGCTGAATGATCACTTTGCATTAGAATCGTATTCCGCCAATCTCTACATTCATGTCAAGACTAAGACAGGTTAGCATTGTACCGGTACAAGTTGGCTAACGGTGTGCTTTTCAGGGGATAGTGTACCTAAGACAGGAGATCAGACTTGCATGCTGGCCACTGTTGATTTCTAGGATAGGTGTACCGATACAAGTTAGAGGTGTACCGATACAGGTTGGCCACTGGTGCTTTTCTATATGGGGCGACTGAAGATAGTTAGAGGTGCACCCAGACACTTTACCGCACTTGTTTCCTGAAGTACTGTTGCACTTCCCAAAACTCTACACCAAGCTAAGCTAAGGCATCATCCCCACAATTCCACATTCGCTCGATTACGAACTCTTGTAACAATCAAGGCATGAAAAACCTCAAAACCAGACAAGTCCAAACACGAAAACAATTAAAAGTACCTATTCTTATACAAAATGAGCAAAGTAAGACCCAGTTAAAAGCAATTCTCGAGCATTTATTGGTTCTTTTGTGTATTCAACAATAGGATCACTAACTTTTATACATGTACTGACCCTTTCATTCAGAATTAAAAAAACATAACAAAATAGGTTACAAAGGACTGGAGCACGGACTAACAACTTTGAGTACCTGACTAACATCCCCTGACCTTAAATAACTTTGAGTACCAAGACTAACTTTCGGGTGATCGTAGACTAAACATCCTTCCGCCTTAAACAACTTTGAGCACGTGATCAACTTTAGTACCAATACTCAACATCCTCTAGACCTTAAACCACTTGAAAGTCTGTGACTAACTTTCAATACCGCATTCAACATCCAACGGACCTTAAACCACTTTGAGTATTAGTACTCAAATTTCAGTACCGGTACTCAACTGCGATTTTTGCATAAATGGCAGGTTTGCCTCTTTTCACCTGAAATTTCCAATCATAAAATTGAACAAAACCAACAAAAATCACTTTTATACAAAGATAGGGTTCTTCTAACCCAAACATAGGCAAAGAGAGAATTAAGAGGGTTTCCTAACCAAATAAATCCATTACACAAACCCAAACAAGTTTCCATATCTTCCATACATGCAAGAATTCCATATTATTAGAAGTTCCATACCTTGATCTTCTTGAAACCTTCAAAACCTAGCTTTCTTTTCTTTATTTTTCTTCTCTTTGCTTGAACAATTGAAAACCCAAAAATGGCTTCTTCTTCCTCAATCGTGCCCTAATCCCCAAAGTGAGAATATATCTTCTTCTCATCCATGATCTTATAAATTTGGAGTCAAATTTCACCTCGTGTATTTAGGTCCTTCTATTTATCTCTATTCGCAATTCTAACTTATCATAATTCCTACTTTATCATATATCTTTCTTTTTATAACCCTTTAAGTCCTTAATGTGATATTCTACCAATTTACCCTTGACTTTGATTAATTCCTGGCTATCCTTTTTCACTCTTAGCACCTAAATCTTAAAAATACAAATTTTACTTTTCTTATACTACAAAACTATAATCAAACTACTTAGACCCACCTGGGTGTTGCTAAATTAAGGCATCCGATTCGTTGGGAGAAGAAACTAATTTTATTTGCTTTCTTTACTTGTTTGGTTCTACTTGTTCATGTAAAGAGAAGAAAATGAAGGAAAGGAATAAAAGGGAAGTTAGGTTGAAGCTTTCAAGATAATCCAAGGTTAGGAAAAATCCTAACTCCTCCCATATTGTGTTTTTGGTTAGTTTGAGTTAGGTTTGACAGTTGTTTTGATATGGGTTTTTTTTTGGTTGGAAATCGTATTAATCGAAAAAGGCTAAAATGCACATTGTTTCGTGTTTCTCGACGCCTCATCAGGGCGAGAGTCCTTCGATTGGCTACAAAGTGGTGGTGTCCACCTTCTGGCTTATGTCTCTTCGCCTAGGCAAAGGTAAGCTTCGCCTAGGTGAAGGTCTTTGCCTAGTCAAAGGTCTTGCCCGCCTACACGAACCCAAGACCTCACTTTTCTCGACCATTTCTATCCACCTAAAGTAAATCACTCTGTCTAATAAATCGGGCTCTTTTCGACAGGCTTTGTCTCTTACCCTCTTCTTTGCTTGCTTTATTTTCTACTCCCCATGTACATTCTAACAAATAAGGGATTAGGTGCAATTGTTTTGGAAGTGGTATGAATTCTGCACTGGGTTACATAAACACATGAATGGTATTAAGACCAGTATAAACATGCTCCGAAACACATATAATTATATGCTTCTTAAGACTCCATAGTGAATAAAATAAGGACTAGTGCTACCCCAAAGACTCTATTTCCATGCTACCAAAGACGTCGATTTCATATTATTTAGTATGTCTGTTTAGTGCTATTCAACACTCCTATTATGTTAGCGCCATTAAGTAGATTCTGTTTACGACCACTTCTTGTTTTGTACTATATTATACCTACACTATGTCTCGTTATTCATTTTTATTGGTTTATGCAGTAAAATGATTTATATGATATGTATCCAATAATGGACCATATGAAAACAAAAGCAATAAGCCCTGATGCTAAGGCATACCCCGCTTGACTCAGACATACCTACAGCCATCTTCTCATATGAAATTCTTATGTACCATGGGAGTAGATATATACTTTGATATGTGAAATAATTGTCCATGCATGTTCACTATAATGAGGATCACTATAAGTGGTCATATATGTTATTATGTTTTCCTACTAAGATTAAATATACTGTGTATTTCATTCTCAGAAAGTCCAAGAGATCTCAGTGGACATTCCGCGATTCATCGTGCAACACATTGCAGAAATCCACCTTACGTGAGTCCTTGTTTCATACGATTTTCGTAATAATCAGGAAAAGCAATATTTTCAGATATGAACCTTGTATGTAAACACAAAGGTTATGGACTCAAGCATATATGTACAAGACATTTTAAACATCACTACTGGGTGGTAGTTTTGTGAAGGTTAAGCATCAGAGTCAAGAATTTTTCATACCTCGGATTTTTTAAACAAGTTTATGTCATTTATGAATCTATGTTTGAAATGGTCCTGTAAATAATACTAAAATCAGTTAACAGATTCTGCTTCATGGCATCCCCTCACGGCCGTAGTCGTGAGAAGGGGTGCTACATAACCGGAGTATCCCTAGCCAGCGCATGGATATGTGTGAGCAAAGTTGCGCCGTCCATTTAAAACACTGGATGGAGAGCTCATCAAAGTCAATAGAGACATCTGGCGGGCGCGGCCATTGCGTTTAACATCTCGTATATAGCCGATAATAGTCCGCCATTTTATCGAGGATCGGGCAAGATTCTCGCGATGGGTACTTTGAGTTTACGTGATGCCCTTTGATTACGTAATGCGCCAACCCGCATTCACGGGACTTTCATGCACGTGGTATTCCAACCCTATTTGGATCGGGCTTGTCGTGGTCTTCGGATGAGATTTTGATTTACCCCGCTTTGAGCGGAGCATGAGTATCATTTGAGTACTGTGTTACGCTTGTTTATAATCATCAACCGCACGCCAAGTTCCGCGCGCAGTTTTGGCTTACTGAGGTAAGATTTTTGGGACACGTGGTGTCAGCATTAGGCGTGTCAGTAGACCAGAAGGTCGAGGCTGTGATGAGTTAAGAGAGGCGGAAGTCAGTCTTCGAGATACCTAGTTTCTTAGATCGGCTCTGGTACGCTGTGAGATTCATCAGGATTTCTCGATTAGCGCAGACTTATGATTTAGATTGACCTAAGGAGGCCGGGAGTTTGATTGGGATGACTGATGCGAGGAGGGCATTCTAGGAGCTGGAAGAGGAGGGTCACTACAACTCTTATCTCTGATAGTCCCTAATCAGGACAGGGGTACATTAGCATTGTGATGCCTCGAGGGTCGGACCATGTGCTCTGATGCAAATCGAGGGTAGTGTTCTTATGGTTCCCGGCGCTGAAGAATCATGTATGCACTACCCACACACGACATGGAGTTGGCGGTTTAGTCTTCGCCTTGAAGATTCGCGCCACTACTTATATGGCGAGAGTTCGAGGTACTGCACTAGCAAAAGTTTGAAGTATATTTTCACGTTAAAGATGACCTCAGCCATGAGGCAAATACAGATGGATGGAGTTCCCAGAGGATTATGACTTCACTTTGCATTACCACCCCGATAAGGCAAAATGTGGTGGCTGATGCACTAAGTCTAAGTCACTGAGCATTAGCTAAAGATAGCTTCCTGGAGTGGCTGATGCCTCGAGGATCAGGATGTGGGCCACAGACTTTGAGTAGGCCTGTGGTACGCTGGAGCGGCTACACCATCTCTATCGGTGGCAGTGATCGAAATCCCCGTGCAGACGCAGAGATGTCCATCAGTGACCGGCATGGCCAAAGTATAGGTGACGCAGGGTCGACCGCCCACGCAAAATGGTAGTCTTCTTGGGATGTGAGAATGGCAAGGTTCCCCGCTTGACCGGAGCCTGAGAGGAGATTCTTAGGGAGTTTCACCGCTTCCGACACTGCGGTATCCAGGTGGCATGAAGATATACCAAGATCTTCGGCCACACTTACCTGAGCTTTAAATGAAAGAGATATCGTAGGACTTTTGCTCAATCCATGTCTCACGTGTCGCCAAGTTAAGGTCGAGCAACTGCGCCAGGCTACTTCAACCATTATATCGAAAGCGGGAAGTGAGAACACGTCACGATGGATTTTGTGACTCACTTGCCACTAACACCAAGCAGAGATGATGCGATATGGGTGATAAGTGGACTGCCTACTAAGTCGGCACATTTTCTAGCCGTATGATGACCTTCATTGAGAGATTGTGCCGGCTTGTATATCCGAGAGATACTGGCCATGCAGCACCCGCATCCATAGTGTCGAATAGAGACCCGAGGTTTACGGCGCACTTTTAGAAGAGCTTCCAAAAGGCTATGGGCACACTAACACCACATGAGTATAGCTCCAACATGCATTTAATGGGTCACCGTAGGACCATCTGTATTGAGGACATGTCATGAAAGCATGCATTCCGATCATAAGGGTAGCGCCAGGAAGAGACTAAGGCCTAGTGGAATTCGCCTACAAATGTCAGCCATCGCGAGTATACAAATGGCACCATATGAGGCATTGCAGGTTGGGAGGCCATGCAAATCACATCGATATGTCTGGACTGAGGTGAGAGAGCTCCATCACCGGTCTTGGATTTGATTGTAGACACCTCGAAAAGGTGAGCTTGATACGACAATGGCTCTCTTCACCCGCCTCGCAGCCTAGAAGAGCTTCATGTTGATGTACGACGCCAACCCTTAGAGTTCAAGGTTGAGATCGCCTTCTCAAGGTGATGCCTAAGAGAGGAGTGGTCGTGTTCTGAAGCAGGCGTTATCGCCGAGGTTTATCGTCTCCTGAGATAATCGAGAGGGTAGGCAATCAAGTACGCCAGCATGTTAGGTGTCCACGAGGTATTTCACGTCTCCATGCTCTAGAAGTACACTCCAGATCCAGTTTATGTAGTGGATTGGGGAGAGATTGAGGTTGACACTCCATGGGATCTTCGAGGAGGGTCAGCAGCATTATGGATAAACAGATCGTGTTTTGCACGCAAGACCGTGAGGCAGCGAGGGAAGTACGGCAACACCGTGGAGTGGAGGAGTCAACGTGGGAACGCGAGACACGATGCGGGTCACCTATCCCTTCTTGTTTAGGGATGAAGGTACGCGGTTTAGTGGTTTAATACTTAAATGACTAGTTTATACGCATTGCAGCACGCAGAGTACGACAAGAGCCTCATAGTACTGTCCAGAATTTCGTGGACAAAATTCTTTAAGAAGGGAGAATAAAGACCCGAGAAAATTCACCTTCAAAAGGGGCAAAATGGTACTCTCGTAAAATCCAAAATTTTCTAGGATCTAGATGATGAAACAGATTTCACCGTTGAATCGCCTCGCGGAATCGAAGACTACCGGGCCACCCGGTGACAATCGGAATTTCCATGTTTTTCGAGGTACAGACCGTGAAATCGACATTCGCGAAGACATGTGATGCGACAAGAGTCACCTACTACATGTACCCATGTGGACACATCTGCATGAGTAGAGAGAGGCGGATGAGTAGATTGGATGGTCGAGATCAGCACGCGTTGTCAAAATCAAGAAAATGGACACATTGGGAATTAATGAAATGTTAATTGAATAAGACAAAATAGCAAATAGTTGTCTTCTCCATTAAAACACAAAAATTGGAGAACAAATGGGTAGTGGCTGGAACGGATATGGAGTAGGTTGAGTTTTTGAAATTCTAGAGAGAGAAAGTGTGCCTTCTTTTTAGATTTCCGATCGTTCGGACACTTGGTTCTTGACGGAGCAAGAAGCAAAAAGCTTCATCTATGCTGATTTGTGGCTACGCGGGACATCGATTCGTGGAGTTCCGATAACCCAAGAGTGCAAGGGATTCAAGCTTCATGAAAGGCTTTTGCCAAGAGCCGTGGGGCTGGTTGGGGATGTTTTGCGTTTAGCTTGGGCTGTGAGCGGCTGTTAAATCGGTTAGAAAAATCCTAGCTTGGGTCGAAACGCGCCAACCCAGGTCCCACCGCTCACCGGAATAGTGACGCGATTTTCTAAAAAATCATTTTTGTATATTGAAAGCGATTCAAATGAATTGTTTGTATTTTGTTAATTAGCCCATGTGGAGATAATTTTGGTGTTATTGATTGTGAATTTGAATAACATGATTTATGTGGATTAATTATGTCAGGTTACATGTTTTATATATTAGCATGAGTTGTTTGATCGCATAACGATTCCATATGCACTGGGGCACCCTAGAATATTAGGAGTGAATGCATGACATGAAAGAAAATAAAAACGAAAACGTTTGTGAAAGGAATTTCGACGAAAGATTTTCCGAAGAATTTCCTTAGAGAGTCGTCTAAATGTGATCACTCGCATAAGGACTAAGGACTGCTTCTGGAGCAAGATTCAAAGAATTCACCCGAGGTAGTCCAATATATTTATCGATCTCTGTGAGTGAGTTTTCGAGAACAAAAAGCTTTGATGAACTGATATTTTACTCAGATTCGCTTAGGCATATGTGAGGAGCTCATGAGGACTCGGACATGGGTTCGGGGCATGTGTATATCGGAGTAAAGTTCATGTAATCGGGCTTACGATTGTTTTGCCATGACATTTGCACTTATGTGATGAGTAACCCACGTAGGAAATTATCACTACTAGGCTTTGTTCACCCTGTCGAGGGATTACTATTTGCGACAAGTGAGCTGATATAGAGTGACGGCTCTTCACTAGAGGCCTGGTTTAGAAGAAAGCCGGATTGTGGCTTTGATGTTTTTGTATAGCATGTATTAAAACTCTAAATTTTGATATATAAGCTCTGTAAAGAAAATTTATTAATTCTGAACTATTTTATATAACTTGATGTATTTGTTAAGATAATGCAAATCTAAGGCCATTATTTTACTCACATGTGGACCCTTGTATGGTCATCAGAATTATTAGGACAAGCGAGTACTCGGTAGAGCTCTTCATAAAATGAGACTTTGCCCGATTTTCATGAGTGGTGTCTATTACCCGACATCCACGAGTGATTCCGCAGGCCGACGGTTGCCAACTGACACCCAGGCTTTTGCATGCCATGCATCAGGGAAAGTTGGGTTTTCACGTATATTGAGGAAAATGAAGAGATTATGAGAAAAGAGAACACAAGAGAACTACAACACTCCATCCAGTATCCACCCATGGCTTCTGTGAATCATAAGGGTTTACACAACCAACAAATTAAGGTGGGAATTTAGAAGAAGATTCAGATATCGATCATGATAACATACAAATTAATTCTTGAAACAAGGGTCAAGTCAAACACTCCTACATAGGTCGCTTTTAAGTAACAACAATATGATACTTTTCAAAGTTTTCATTTTTCAATCAACGTTGATAAATAAAATGTGTTATGTTCCATAGAGATTGTATTTAGTAGTCTATTCTATAACATAAACTAGGGGGTTATGTTAAAATGCAATGTGCTAAAGGGCTTTTTTGCCCCTTAACTATAGCTAGATGTCAACTTGATTCCACAACTCAATTTTTGGACTATTTTCCCCCTTATCTGGGGGCTGTTAACAAACGTGCTGTTGACATGACACTTTAAAAAAAAAAAAAAAAAAGAAATGCCATAGCGTGTTAATTCATAATATTTGTATTTATTTGATATATTTGATTTCTAAAAATTATTTTAAAAAATCGAAGAAAATGTTTTTTTTAATATTTTGTTTCACAAAAGAATGAAAATTAAATTGTATTTAACGGTTTATATGCTTCTAAATTATTTAATACTTATACAAATAAATAAATAAAATTACTTAAAAGAAATATGTAGAAATAAAATGTTTAGCTTAAATATGTTTTAAATTTATTTTCTATTTTTATACTTTATTTTCCCCTCAAAACACGAATTTCAACAAACAATTCAATTTTTATTTATTTTTCCATATATTTTTACATATTTCTTAGGCGACTATGTATAATTCCATAAGGAATCCTTAGAAGAAAAAAAAATCATGTTTAGCTTTACAATAAAAATAAATTTATACAAAATGTAAACATTCACAAATCAATTATATATATATACGATTTTTGGGAAATTTTATTTTAATTAGAGATAACTAATTTTTTGGAATAGAGCTTTATAATTATTTTAAAATCATATTGTCCTTTTATCTATTGCTATTTTTAAGTTATTTTCATATTTATCTTATTTATAAAGAATTACTATCACTTTAATTTTATTATTTTTATATTTATCTTTATTATTTTATTTTTTAAATATTTTTATTGTAAAATATTTAGAAATATAAAACTTATTTAGAAATTATTGAATTTCATAATAAAGTAGTTCTAAGAACTGCCTCTATGCCTAGCTCAAGATAATCCTTCAAAATTGTGAAGAAATATAGAATAAGCTCGGAATATAAACCCCAGCTTCACCAAGCAGATTCATTCTTATCATTTTTTGGAGTGAGATCCATAAAAAAGACGCCATCATATTCCGATCAAATGCCTGAAAAGCTCGAAATTATATAAGATCAAACTTTTTTCAACCAAACCCTTTAAAGTTTAAAAAGGCAGGATGATACCAGGTTGGAGTCCCAAGGATATTGTAATACATTGTAACAAAGTTTTTAGTTGTCAAAAAATACATCATTTATTTGTAATAAGTTTTTGAGGGAAATGAAGAGATTACGAGGAAAGAGAATACAAGATAACTATAACACTCCAACCGGTACCCACCCATGACTTATTTGAATCACTTTACACAACTTGTTAGAACCAGCAAATTAATTAAGGTGGAAAGAAGAAGATTCAGATATCGATCATCTCATACAAATTAAATCTTGAAACGAGGGTCGAGTCAAACACTCCTACCTACAAATGTCGCTTTTAACATTATTAGGCTACTTTCAGGGTTTTCAATCAACACTGGACATAGGATTCTAATTTCTTTGAATTGAACAATTCAAATATATAGTGACTTTTCCAAGGGATTTTTGGATCTGCAAAAATGACTGTACAAAGAAAAAAAGATTTAAAAGGGAAATGGAACTTAACAAAATCTCCTTATAAAAGCAAAAAATTACAAAAACTGTTACAAATATGGTCTTGCCTTGGGAGTCCCCGGGAATAAGCCACATACGCTAAATAAAGAAAAAATATTTATTCTCATCGTCAAAATTGTGATCAAGCTAGAATAATACCCACAAAGATTGTATCTACAATATTTTTTTTATTCTAATAAAATTTCACAAGACTATCATGAAATTTGTGCCTACACCTTCCACAAAATCAATATATGATAAAGGATATTATAGATGTGATAATTAACGATAAATACTAGAAACAAAAGAATGTGAATATACATGCATTATTTTTATATCACTCTATCATGTATATATAGGTAAATTAATATTTAATTAGCTATTTCTAATCAGCTACTTTATCAAACAGTAATTTATAATCAGCTACTAGTATTAATACTAGTTATCGGTTATTAACTACCAACTATCAACTGAACCAAACATGCCAATTGTATCGAAGGTATAAGAAATATATAAAATTTCACAAGAATAACACTGAAGATGAGAGCATAGGTTTTTATATAAATAGTGTTAAGATATTGAATGTGTTTAACAATAAGATGGAGAATGAACTAATTATAATAATATTTTAAAAAGTGAAAAATGATAATATAAAATTTTTAGGAAATGAAAAGTAAAATTGTTAGAGCCTAAATTGAATTTTGGTCAAACCCACTCTTCTGCAAGGCCAAATTCTATAGGCCTAAGCCAATTTATATATGTTAAATTAAATACACAAAACATTTTTGTGAAATTAACTTTTGAAGCCTCCAAATTAATTCATGGAGTTAAGAGAGTAGGATTTCTCTACAAACAAAGTCAAACTATAGTTGGATAAGTGGGTAGGAAGTTTTTCTAGAAGTGGAGAATGGAGCATGGCTATGGGCAGTTGGAGAAAGTGGGAATATGGAGAGATGGGGATAATTATGAACCAAGTATCCATTATGGTGAACATGGGTAGTTTATTCATAAGAGACTGCTATAAAAAGAGAAGGAAGGCATAGAAAAAGGGACGGAGAACCAATCAATCAACAACCATCACTCAATTTTTAGCATTTCAGCAAATTCTAGCTTTCTTGTAGTTTAGCCATTTCAATAGGATTTTATTTTCAAGTTTATTTTATTTCTTCAGTACTTTGTTATTTCAATTTTCCTAGTGAAATACAGCATCAATTCCTTCAACTTTCAATTTATTCTCTTCGATTTATTTATTGTGGCATTTTTACTTTTATTCTAGGGAACTACTGTGGGAACCTTGAAACCTAATTTTCATTTGATTAAAAGTTTGATTTCGGCGCATTTCACTTTGGAAACACTTTAATTTTCTGGCACACTCGTGCATTTTTCTAATTGACATTATGTATGTTGAAGTGAAATTCACAAAAAATCACCAACATATTATTGGCATGTCCCGTGGGACCTACCGTTGCTGAAGATGCCACCGATGTTTTGGAGTAAGAGATTTGTAGAGTCTCAAGACTCATGATCTGATATTGTAGAAGCAGCTCTGTGGGACCTATCATTGCTGAAGATGCCACCAATGTTTTGGAGTAAGATATTTGTAGAGTCTTAAGACTCGGGATCTGACGTTGTAGAAGTAGCATAGGAGGAAATTGTTCCAACAACGGTGGAGCAAATTGAAAGAAACCAATTTTCTAATGCATTTAATTATTTTTAGGCTTTGATAGAAGAATTAAAGAGCGAGAGCCTGATTGTCACACAACGTTTTGAAGCAAGCATGTTCGAGTAGGGCAAGTCCATGATTGAGCAAGCCAAGGCCATGGTCGAGCAGGTCGAGTGGGCTAAAGCCATTATGGAAGAGCAAAAACAATAATCTCAATCTCAAGCTAAACTCTTGGAGGCAACCTTAGGAGTTATGGGAGAAACGAGACAACATAAACAGAAAGTTGCTTTTAGACCTACAAGGCAACTATATAATGAACTTATGGGGCAGTACTTTGGGAATTCTCGTGAAGCCGTGAGAGTCACCGCTCACATCTGTAGGTTGACAATCCGATGAGTGTAACTGGTGGATGTCTTAATGTTGCTAGAACAGTGGCTCCTTAAAAAGTCTTTTCTCACACTAAGTCAATGGTACAACCTGGAGTCTATGATGAGCCACTTCCTTCTACTAAAGGTTCGGGGGGCACCGTGCACCCACCCTTGGGAGTAGATGTTAATAAAGGACAACAAATTCCCTAACCTTTATGCAACCAATTTCCACTACACCGGGACTTGGGCAATATGGGAAGCGGTACATAAGCCATGTCTAGAGATAATAGATAGAGAAAGTCCTTACCCAATGGGGTATATTATTCCTGACTTCTCATTATTCTCTAGAGAAGATGGACAATCTAATTTGGAGCATGTAGCTAAGTTCATAGTTTATGTGGAGAATCGCCAACTATGAGAATTTTAATCTCAGACACTTCCAAACTCATTAATAAGATCCGTCTCATTTGGTATGCAACAATACCAAGAAACTCTATCATGAATTAGGAGGAAATGGAGAGGCAATTTTATAATCAATTCTCCAAGGATGAAGTTGAGGTATTTACTTCTCTATGGTGACTCAAAGGAGTGGGGAAACAACATATTTATTCATTGATATAAATCCTATTAACCCCATAAATCTTGAGGTAAAGGGTGAGACTTCTAAGTGCGCGCGTCATTCACTAGCCCTTTACTGGTGAAGAAGACACATGGCCTAAGGAAGAAGTCACAAGCATCCAATGCACAATTCTAGTACACATTTGATGTAACAAAGACTGAGAAAGATTTCCTTATGAAGGACAAGTTCATTACTTTTCCTCAAGATCACCAACTCCCCAACAAAGAGGAGCATAGAGGAAAAGTCTACTATAAGTATCGCAACTCCTTGAATCATAGTACTAATTCTTAATAGAGTTTCAGGAATGTTATCCAATATAGGATTAACAAGGGAAAACTGGAAGTCTCTTTCTTTGGGAAAAGAAACCATGGTGAAGTCTCTACAGAAAAGAAGTCATATTGATTTGATACAAGACACATTCCTACCCAAAAGAGTTTCCAATCAATATGTACAGTTGCTTTTGATTTGAAAACATTGATGAATTCAAAGAATGTGAGAGTAATTCCACCAAGTCCTAGGATTAGAAAGGTATGGATTCCTAAGCAATACTTGACTTATAAAAATGATTTGACAATAGAAAGAGGAGTCTCTACAATCATAGAAAAGAAAAAGAATGGAGGGCATCCAAACCATTCAATGGGGGTAGGTAGATCGTTCAATAGCCATGATAGGGCTTGTTCGGCCCAACTTTGCTACCGGCTTAATCTGGGTCAATCCTGCGTATCGCGCTAACTCACTTAAAAACTGCCGAGCCAGGTCGTGCCGTGCACATCATATGATTGGCCCAACATGGCCCATAAGCTTGGTGGGCTGGCTATGCAAGTGAGCCATGCAAAGTGTCGGGCGGCAGCTGGCGCCGACGCGCGGGTCGTATGTTGCAGCTACGCCGACGAGTCAGGTAAAGCTGCTGTGCTGGGTCAGTCTGCATTAAATTTTGTTTTGTAATTAAATCATTTTGAAATATTAGAAGATAAAAGAAAAGAAAATATAAAAATACAATTTTATTCAAAATCCTAACAAATCCATAAGAAAAGAAATTGAGAATTGCATCACTATAGTTCGAAAGTATCCCAACTAGGTCGCACCCAAATTCCAACTATCAATCATATGCATTACTCAACCTTTAAAAATGAGTCACATTTAATACATTTAAATAAAAAAAGGCAACATATAGTTCTTCAATTTTCATATTCTTTATTCTTCATTAATCTCTTCAACATCTCGGTCTTGATTGATATCCAAACGCTCAAGTTCATGTCTATAATCATCTACCCAACTTTGGAGCCCCATGTGTCCTTCTTCCCAATCCTTCAAACACGTCAAGGCTTCAAGCATTTCTGGCGTGAGGCTTGTCCTCCTATCTCTAATCATATCACCAATAGAAAAGCATTCCTGATACATAAAGACACCAAGTTAGTAGGATCATGCGCTTTAGCTTTTAGATAGCACAGGAAATGTGGATTCATGATTTCCACCATCATAATATCAAAATTTTTATTTCATCAAGTGGGACAGTATGACAAGTAATCGCATTCAAATATTCTTTAAAGACCCGATATACTCAAGAACCAACTCATCATTCCTAGCTAATCGCATGAAGAATGGATCATTTCCAAATGTAAATTAGTTGTGAAAATTTTGAAGAGGCAATTCACTATATTTAGACTCATAATATTTATATATGGTGCTTAATTTGTTCTATATACTAAGCCCTCCTGTTTAGGTGGTCAGTTCATACACTCCGCCATGAAATTTAGAATGTTTTCTATACCTTCAACTTTTTAACCTCGGATCCATACAAGGCCTAAACAAAAAAAGGAATATTTTTCCAAGATTTCAAAATTTTATTTCCATTTTTTTCACATATTTCAACAAAAAAATGGTTCATCTCTATATTGTTTAAACACGCACTTATATTGCAAATACACCTAAGTGCTATACAAGATGGGCATATTATATATGCACATAAGTTAGTAGAATCATAAAAACTTTCAAGCAAATTTAAAAACCAAAACCTTTCTCCTAATCATATGAAGTTATTTTAATTTACCTAGCTTACCATTGACATAACTTCGATAATAGGTTATCAAGGTACTTACACAAGATTCTAACATTTAGATAGGTTGAACCCAAATCGATGACGTACATCACGAATTCTTCTCAAACCAACCAATTTACACTAGGCATACACTGTAATTCACTAGATTGCATAAGGAAACTGTAAAGCATACCAAATATTCTCTATTGAAGGACTTATGAAAGTTAAACCATCTTGTACTATTAAATTTATTATATGACAAAACACATCTCACATGGACATTTCATTTAGTGGGGCTTCTCAATCGTTTGCCAAATAAATCTATGGCACTTGTATTGTTTGAAGCTTATTATCAAAAGTAATACTAAAATTTTGTTTTGTGCTATATACTCTTAAAACATTGTCATAGATTCATATATGGCAAGCCTCATCATGCGTATGATATATTATACGAAATGTATTACTTTCTTTACCTCAAATTTGAATCAGATAATGTGATGTCACACATGTGAAATGATACTACTTTGATTAGTCCATATCCGAGGTCACCGATATAATACCATTATGCTCATTAAGTTCTTGAATTATTAATTGTTTAGTAGTTTTATAATTGGTAATTATATCATTACGCATAAGAGTCCCCGAATTAGTTTGGCGCGCCTGGCCTGGATACAAACTCTTGGATGAAATTTACAAATTTAGGATCCTCTACAAATGCCGTCAGAAAATCATACTAGCAAACCCATTTCTCATAGCTTTTTGATCATACATAAAAGTGGTCAGTTGAGACGAATAAGATCCTATCTCACTTGGATTTAATTGGGACTGTGTAGTATTTAATGCACCATGTTTTTGGTACATTGTTCGGCATGTCTTTTAAGGTGAATTGTGCTAGCACTAGCTTTGCAACTATATGTTTTTTTTTATAATATTTACATTATGCTAGATCTTCTACCTCTTCTCTTATATTTTTTTTATTTACTATACTAAAGTGCTTCCATACTACGAATGTACGTCTACTAGTCCTAGGTCTTTTGCCTATAGGATCAGGTTGGGGAAGATTAGAGGGTTGCTTAGAGGAAGGGGCACTAGTGGGAGTGGGACAGATTCCTCAAAAGGATTAAATTTTATTATATTCATCAATACAACTACAGAAAATCACAGCCAGAATCTAATTTTCCTGTTGCAAACTCCATAAAATTTGTTGCAAATCTCTATTAGCAAACCAGATTTGCAATGTATGTTATGTTGCAAAAACCTTTGTTGTAATTTTGCACACTTTGGCATTCTACAAAAATATTGACATTTGTAAATTCTTGAATTATTCCTTGTTATTATATTGGCAACTAAATTTACATCCGTTGCTAAATCCAAAAAATCAAAAGACAATGAATAAGCTAAAGTTGTTGCCATTCCGTTGTAAATTTGCAATAGATTAGCAACCATTTTATTACTAACCATTACAATTTTTGTTAGCCATTCCGTTACAACTTTACAACAGATTTGCAACCACTATGAGTCGTTGCAAAATATGTTGTTGTAATTCTATTGCAATTCTGTTGCAAATTTACAACAAATCAACAACCGTTTCATTACTAACCATTGTAATTTGCCAACTTTTAAAATGTGACGGCAGCAACTACTATGAAGTCTTTAAAATATGTTGTTGTAATTGACGCAATTCCGTTGCAAATTCGCAACAAAGTATTGCAACAAATATTTTTTCTAAACCTTAATAGTTGCAACAGAATATCTGCTGCAAAATTCATTGCAAAATCCGCTGTAATTATTTTTTCACTATTAATTTTGTTAAATTTGTAAATTTCCAAAATTTCCGATTATTCAAATTTCTACCAATTTCAAAATTTCCTATACCATAATAAAAATGCAACACAAAATTATAATAGCTAAGAAGTTAATAGTTTCATATATCATATTCAACCACAATTAAGTTTATAGTTCCTCATGCAACATTTCTTTAATAATTAAAATGTCTAATAATCAATGGATCCTTCAAGAGAAGGTACATCCGACTCCCAGAGCAATGGTCGGTGGAATAGGCGCACTCTAATAAGCTCCAAATCTATGCATGAAAATGGGAAATGAGACTCGCATGGTCCGTGAAATGCCCTCCGTCTACATCATTTGCTCACGATCACACTCATCTCCTTTTCCAAAGCCTGGATTCGACTATCTTCTTGCGCTGTATTCGTCCGAGATTCTGAACCTGGTCAATAGGTTGAAGCGCATATTGATATAAATTTGATGATGCCCATCGTAGGCACACATATCCCATCGATCCAAGGCCATATACTTCATGTTTCTTCTTAACTCCCCAACCTCATCTAAATAGATTTGAGTTGCATCAATTATTGAGATGAAGATGCATCATCTCACAACAAGGGGGGTCTCAACCTCTATACCTGTAAACTGGGCACGATCCCTAAATATATAAACATTAGTAATATATTTTTCTATAAACAAAAATTATAAACAAATCGACTAAAAGTTTTTGTACTTTACATAGATCTCCTGAGACTTCCGATCAACAAATTGATTATCTAAATTTGCCGCCTAAAATTAAAAAGTATCATATATTAAAACAAGTAGTTAAAAAAAAATCCACATTTATCAATATATCGCACTAAACGCTTAGCATGCTCCCTATGAGATAAGGAACCACTCCTAGACAAGGCGGCGTCCCGAGCCCTCACCTCTAGTCTCACTCATCCTATTCATAGATCCTTGGGCATACTTTTCGAAATTCATGGACCCACAATAACGCTGCTAAGCTTCCTAAATACTCGAGATGAAATCCTGGCTGCTCGCTATGATCTTTCCATCTAATTAACATCATTGTTATAATCATCGTAGCTTCCTTTTATGCCATGCAACTTAACTAGAGTATCTAGTGAAGGATCCCACTCGATAATGTTTCGCAATTGAAATAATGCCAAAATGAAAATCATGGAGAATGCCCTACAGAGAAGATAGGAAACTTTTTAATGTTGTCATTTTCTTGAATTTATTCACATTCCAATTCCACCTATCCACTATAAAAACATTTAAAAAAAAAAAGCAAGACCAAAGTGAAACAACATTTGTTATTGATCAATATATAGAAAAATAAAATATATTCTGGACCCAATTATACTCTGAAACTCTACAAGAGAAATCTTTTGGATATCATAAGGCACCATCTTCCAAGTATAACCTGTCACGCGCAAACGCCCTTGAAGATATTAGTGATAATCCTAGATATATTCTTCGGGTGACGTGTATCCTACAAGTAAACATACAGTTAATCAACGCATCATTCAACCCATGGTCAACATAAAAAAATTCAAATGATATAGTTTAAAAAGGAAAACGATTTCCATCGCAAGTGTAATGGTAGGACTTTGAGATTAATCCACGGGTAGTGGTAATGTCAACTCGTAGAGCGATGCTACTCAGGTGCTGAATCTCTGCTGCGGTGGTGTAGATGATGATACGATCACCGTGTCTCCAGGTGTGCTTAAAATCATGGATGAGATGGCACATGGTGCGTATGTATGTGTGGTAGGTGATCCCTCTAATGATTCAGGTAATCTACTTTTAGGGCACTAGTGAGGAAACCACATTCCTACTAATGGCCCTTCTACTCCCTTATCCCATCCTCATTCTACTCCGATCTGCATGAGAATAAGAACATAATACAATATATATTAATTGGTAATTAAATGGTTATACAACAATCAAATTACCAACCTAATTTTCATCACTGTTTAAATCGTTCCATTCTTCTTCTTCATCTTCATCATATTCTTCTTCTTCATCATCATGAGAAAAGCGCTCAGCTTACATCGATATCTAACATTTCCCACCCATTCCGATCATTACAAAATAGTATCATTTCCCACCTGGTAAACTAAATTCATCCATCATTTGTTTCCTCTTGAAATGGATCTTGTGGGGGTAATTTCGGCTCCGTTGTGCATCTCAATCATCCTCTAGCCTTGATTTGCCAAACAGCCTACCAAGATTCAGACACGCTTTAAGCTAGATATGTGCACAATACACTTGTCAGGCTTGCATTGCTAAAACAAATGGTCTATCTTATATATCTTCTTGTAATGATTTACACTCACTAATTTGTATTGCTTGTGGATCCTCTGTCCGACATTTAGTGTAATGTCAAACCACTCACTTAAATAAAATGGGCCCTCTTAATGGCCATTCTGGTACTCTAATTCCACGACTTCTGCAATTGACTTAGTAGTCGGCTTATCAATCATGTAATTAGTACCTTAATTACACACCATCATTGTTTGAAAATCTAGAAGTACCTTGCTGAAGTGTGTGAAAACGAAAACCTTTCACATTATATCCATTATAATAGTTAACTGTTTGAAGCGGTCCATCTGCTAAAGCTTTAAGATATATGTTTTCTGACCTGTCACGTGCCCGCACAAGTGAATTTGTTAAAAGAAATTTTACCATAAACTAACTAAAAACAATAAAGAACTTATATAAGTCTCTGAACTATGCTAGAAAAATTCATCGCAATAGTCTAAAGATCAACAAATAGATCATTAACGATGGCTCATTTTGCTGTAACTCAAGAATGAATATTCTCGCGACAGAACTAATTAGTCGAATTAGAAAGTTGCATCATTAGGTGCAATAGTTGAGTTAAGGATGCATAATTAATATAGGGAGCTGACCAATGCGCTCAAGAAGACATACCATGTGAAACACGATCTTTGTTCACTTAGCATCGTAGTCAGATGCCTTCCAAAAGCGTTGACCGAGATGGGTGAATATTGACAAATTCCCATCGAAATCATTTCCTTCCTGAAGACGGACTCAATATCACGTAGGCATCCTTCGATGCCTTGTATGGAGTGTTGGATTGAAATAATGCTCACAAAAAGTCGAAGCTTCTTCAACTAAATATGCGTCGCATATGGATCCTTCCACTTTTGCCTTATTCCTTACATTGTGTTTTAACTTCCGCAAATACCTGGCAATCCAATCAATAAGTTTATAAATACTAATATCATATAAATGATTCGTTGATAGTAAAATGGAAGTTGTATAACATTAAATTTGCATACCTTTCTAAATGGATACATCTTAATTGCATTTGACCGGTCCCGTTTACGTCATTTCATATGCCAAGTGTGTTGAAAATGCTCCATTGAGTAAAAAACTATGAGGGAATATCCGCTCTAGTTTGCAAATAATAATTGGTATTTCTGATCACCTCATCATAGCTTCTATTTTAAGCACATTTGATGTAAGTCTTTAAAGAACAAGCTTAAGTTTTGTTATCGCTATTACACTACCGATAAGCATTTAAAATGCAATTGGTATCAACCTTGCATAAAGACATGACAATTGTGACTTTTATTCCAAAAGTTTGCGTTTCCTCATGTCTACACACCTGGTCGTATTTGAAGTACATATCCATCCTGGAAATCTTAGATTCGAACCCAAATACACAACTCATTTCGACCATTTTGTTCGATGTATATAAGCTTTTGAAGCTTGCTATCAACAACATGCAACTCTGATCGACGACATATTTCCATTAAGTCTAATCTAGACTTTGCATTGTCTTTTGTTTTCCTGTCAACATTCATCACCGTGTTAAATATATTTGCAAACAAATTTTCTCTATATGCATCACATCTAAATTATGTCTTATGAGATTTGTGCTCTAATATGGAAAACTCAAAATTTCGACTTATTTTTCCATCTGTTAATTTATCATCAGAAATATTAGCATCATTTGCTCTAATCTCAAAAAACTTTTAAGCCTAATGCATCAATTTCCCTTAGCAACTCAAATACCAGCGACTTGAGGTGGATCTGCTATCAGTTCGATTCTTTCTAAAAGCATATTTATTTCTTCTAAATGGATGATCTAAAGGGAAGGAACTTACGATGATTATTAAACCAAGTTTGCTTCCTTCCATTCCTCAGAGGGTAAAGCATCCGATTCATCCATACAATACGACATGCTAGTCCGGGCCGACGTGACCCAAACTGCATAACATTGAGTGTCGGGAAAGTCGTACCGATTGTCCATAAGAGAGCTGCCCGTAGCATAAAATTTTGCTTTCTAGAAATGTCATAAGTTTCAACTCCAATTTCCCACAATGCTTGTAACTTAGAGATCAAAGGTTGTAAATACACATTTAACTTATCCTTCGGATTTCTAGGTCCTGGGACAATAACTGTTAGAAACATGTATTGTTCCTTCATACACATTTATGGGGGCAGATTATATGGAGTGAGAATAACGGGCCATGAAGATTACTTCGATCCCGCATTGCCCGAATGGTTGAAATCCATCAAGATAGGCCTAATATGACATTACGCTCACCAGAATGAAGGGATGCATAGCATTAAAATGTTTCCATGGAGAATCAACAACGACGCATCTCACCATTCCTACAAATGATCATCGTGCTTAATCTCATACTCTTAGTAGTGTCTCACATATAACCACAAGTCTCGTGGTTAGGAAAGTAATACATTTCTTATATGGTACAAGCTTTTGTCTATTAATACTTTGTGATCGATATCGGCATGGTCACAAAATTTGTACTGAAAGTTAATTCCGAAGTCATCACCCCAATAAATCATACAACCATTCAGTAAGTATGAATTTTATAGATCGGCAACCCAATTCCCTTTGATAAGCTTCTTGGTCTCATAGAAACCATTGGTCATACATTATCATCCGCAACAACTCCTTCATAACTGATATTAAAGCACTTAAGTAGCATCGCTCGCATAATCGATGCTCGAACACTACAGAAGCATTAGAGCAATGGCTGATAATTGTGAGTGCGTTTGACAATTAGGCCATACTTCTTGGTTTGCAGCATTAAGCATGTCATAAAAATTTTGTGCGGTTGGGTTTGGAGATTCCTCAACAATATTAGCATTAAATTGAGACCAAATTACCTAAACTATCTCGAACAAATGTTGTCGATGATCCAACATTATTTGTTATTGCATGATGTTAGTGGTATTCACATTATATAATGCCTCCCATATATAGATGATTCGTCTCACCATGCAAGTACTACACAACACCAGGACAAAACCAGATATTTATAAGATGGAACCTTGCCTCGTTAACCTCAACAAAATTCTTATTCTGGCACTTCTTCTTGTTACATGGACATCTAATGTGATTACCGTCACTGCCTTCTTGTCGACTAAGTGAAAATTGGCTAATTCTTCGACTCCCGATATAAATGATTGGTTAGGCAATCCATTTGTTAAATTTTAATACATCCATTCTCTCATTGAACTCATTTTACATGCCCCGATATGTAAATATAAATTAGCCGCTTGATCGATATACAATGAAATTAGGAAAGTACTGATCATCATCTCTCTTTAAGGTCATAGATAATCAAACAAGGGAAAATAGATTCCCTCATTCCTTTTTCCTCGAGTTTTCCATGAATAACCACAAGAAAAAAATTATTTTCCTCCCTAGCTTTTTTCTTTCTTCCCTATTTTCTTTCCCCTCACCTTTCCAGTTCCGAGTTCCGCTCCAAACATAGCCTTAAAGACCAAGACACAAAATCCCAATCCACCAAAATTAGCATTCCTAGAAGTACACAAAAAAATCAAAGCCGGAAACAAAGGTATTTAAAGACCAAATTGGTGTTAGCATCGCTCATCGCAAATTCTCAAAGAATAATTGGCAATCTAGGGACGAATAATCTAATTTACTGCAAATGTTCAGCACTACTAAGATGTTCATAAAAATACAAAAGGCCACTAAAATTTTATATAGGCTTATCAATAAGGCTTTCAAAAATGTTATATCTTAACAACTATAATTCATGTATCTAACATCACCGGACTACTTCTTCTTCATAAACTATCTAAATTTGTTTATGCCAAAGCTTCTTAGATATGGGCTCTTCAATAATCTTTCTTAGATATGCTGATTATGAAGTTTTCAAAATGTATTCAATAAATAAAACCCACAACTCCATAATTTTTATTCTTTACAAAAATTTTTTGGGGGATCCAGTGAGATGAAAAACCCAGTTTAACAATACCTTTCCTGGCTCATTCATTAATTGAACCGAACCTCGACTTCACAATCTCCTTCTATCGTCACAAATCTCTCAAGAACCTCCTGGGTGCTCACAAATTCTTGGCAAACCTCGTTCCAAGAAAGCAAAGTTAAGCCCTTCTTTACAAAGCGCAAAAGAACTTGAGAAATTTCCAACAAAGGAACACCAAAGAACTCGTATGCGATCATGTATACAGCTAGGGTCAGAAAGGGAATATGGCATCTTCACGGTTTACAAGTGAATGAGTAGAAATTGGTTAAAAGGCCACCCTCCCAACTCTCAAGTATCTTTCAAAGCTTTTCCTCTTAGCCTTCGTTCTGTAAAATAATCATCAACTTCAGAGAAATTTAACACAAGGCACTCCTTTGCAATAAAGCAAAATATTTAGAGGCAACCAAACTGACGGTGTGGAACTCAAAGGAGAAAAGAAAGCTACTTGCTAAGTGGATCGTGATCACATTCTTGAATGGGCCCCTTAATTTTAAATCATTTTCTTACAAATTTTTATGAAAGCTCACACAAAGGGTGAGCCCCTCTAACTCTAAGCCCTTAAAATTGGATGGTGCTCGTTGCTGGCCCAAACTGTGTATATTTCATATTTGCATCTAGGGGCTTGGACATTATTGTAATTTGATGTCCTCTGAGAACTTTCTATCCCCGACACACGTGTCTAAATTAACCAATGAAGAGAAGTCATCCCAATGTACTTTGTGGAGAACAAAGATCAAAAAGGGCAAGCATACCTGTGAAATAAAATAAAAAGTATCATCCTAATTTTTATTTTAAATAATATTTAATAATATTAAGTATTAAAATGTTCATTACTTTAAATAATAAGTATTCTAGACTATATGGTTGCGTTTATTAAGGTTATTATTATCTTCTTTCTTTTTTTTCTTTTTTAAATTTAAAATTAATGAAATGAAAAAGACGACCCCCTTTGTTAGCGGGACTTTGTTTAAAGATTCTAAATTCAAAAATCCAAAGTTTGGGTTTTCAACTTCACTTTTCACTTTTCACACTAGCTCACGCCTATAGAACAATGGACAAGGAACAAATTTGGATTTATGCCCAAATTTGAATCGCAAAGAATCACCAACCTCCATTGATATCCGACAAAGACTTCATGGACTCAATCAATCAAGACTTTATGTTCCTTCATCAAGGAAAGAAATGGAAAAAGCAAGTTGCAATGAATATTTTAAAGAAACATTTTATCGATTCAAATATTATAAAAATATCTATTACTCCTAATATATTAGACCATAATTTGATTTGTTATTTGGTCAGTTATTCGATAAAATATATTTTGCCACACACAAATAAAACTATTGTAATAAAAGAATGAAAAACAATTTTTCTTTTTCTTTTTCTCTTTCCCTTTCTCTATCCCTAATTTTCTTAGCTGGGAATATCACGCTGGCTTCCACTTATCGAATAAAATTCACCCTCCATAGTTCAAAAGGCATCAATGGTTTAAGGGGAAAAGTGCAGATAATTGACAATTACCAAATCAACTAGATTATGGATTTGAAGCAGGACACAAACCATGAAGGGAGAAAACCTCCAAGAGATGTAAGATTCCAAAGGGGAACGAACATCTTTATGGAAATATATATGATTCAATGTACACTAAAATCGTTCCTACTTCTTTTTAACATTGTGGATAAATATCCATTATATATTGAAGAAAATACAGGATCAAAATGCATACAAGAAGTGCAATCATATTACATGACTCCGATCAAATTCAAAAACTTATAATGATTTCAATAATGAAATAATTACGAGGATTCAATGGATCCTACATTGTGTTTACAGAAAGCATAGGTCGAATCCATGTCCTAGCTTCTTGTGGGCAATAGATGAAATTTGTTTAAAAAAATGTAGATTTAAAATCAGTGCATTTCAATAGCTAGGTTAATCCTATTTTCTCGCAAATAACAAACAAAGGTTTAAATTTTATTTTTCTTTTCCCTTCCTGATCCAAACATAAAAAGCAATAGTGATCCAAAGAGACGAATGATAATATAAGGGCCGATTTAAGTAAATTACTCCAACCCGTGAAGGTCGCCGAGTTAGAGAGTCCACCACGCCGCCTTCTTCCCTCGCCTTGAATGAAAAGCATTAGGTTAGGTTTCACAAGTGGGTACCAGTTTTGTCTAAATCGCATTAACTGATAAAAGGATCTGATAAATACGAAGTTGGGTAGATGTCACTAGATCGCTGCGGGCCTTTTTTTTTTTTAAATGGTTACGTGACAGTGTGGGAAATTGACGGTTTAATGTGATGTCCAGTCAGGTCTGAAGGTTGAATGTTTGGGCCATGGGACTCGGAATAGAAGATTTATACCGGGCAATAATATGTACTCTCCCATGGGCAATGCCGACGTGTTCTAACCCCACTAATTCCATGGTACCAACTGTCATACCACAACACGCTTAACATTACTTCCTAATTTCTTGTGCGTGACGTCATCACTCCATTAATAACATCAGACATTCCTGCTGATAAAAAGAATCTTTCCATGGATTTCTTTTCATTTCAAAGGGTCAACATAGTCTCATGATATACGGCTTTTATACGTATTACTAGCTATTAAGTACACTACCATCTCCATTTGGCTCTCTATTCGATTATTAAAACTGTCAAATGGTATTGAATCAATATTCACTTATTAATTTAAATAATTTGATTGATTTCAATAATGATAATGGGAGTTTGGAATTAATTGATATTTTTTATTTTAATTTGGTAATAAAATTGAAGTTTTTCTATTAAATTTTGGTTTTTTTTTACATATATTCACTTTATATATTATATAATATTACGCTTGTTTTATTGATTCAAGTAGTAATGATAATCTATATATATATGAAATCAATTGTGCTAAGCATTTAAAGGATAACGCATAACCAAGTTAATAGTAAAATAATCGACCTCCAAGGTCTTACATTTGATAATAAAAAAATGTCTATGATATCTAAGATTCCAAATCTGTAGACACATTTGATCTTATGACTATATCGGATCGAATATTGTCATTGAATTGCCAACACGAAAATACATGAAGAAGCTAACGGTTGACGTCGACAATACAACCATCCGTGGTACAACTATCCACCGTACAAGTTGGTGATAATAACATGAAAAAACAAAAAACAAAAACAAACTGTAACGCCCCAAATACCCCTTGGGACGTCATTACATACTAACTACCATTTACACCATGAGAGCACTAATAAAATCCATAAATGACCAAGTGTCCTTAATTTAACAAAATTTGGGCAAAGTCTCCCTTGTTCGAGAAGCTCTACCCCAAACACAACCTGTGCGATTATAATACATCACCCACATCACCATTTATCCACTCAAACATTTGCAATATCCCAAAAGATTTCTATTCACCGTATGAAATACCCACAATAACCTTCTAAAAGACTGCTGCTGTACACAATAACAAAAAAGAATATGCCCAACAAATGACATTTTATATATCCAAAAAGAATTAAACTATGATAACGCAAATAATAACAAAAAATACTAGACTTTACATGATTTCAAAATAATTTCTCTAGTCTAGCACAAATAAACCGATAGCTCTACATGTTCCCTCGAATTTAGATTCCCTGTGCTGGCCTCCCATGCTGGTTCCTCAGCTCCTACCACCTCCTCAAAGGTAAAACGAAAAGGGATGGGCAGTGGGGTGAGCACGAAGCTCTGTAGGAAAATCCTCCCAAACTCCAACAAGGTTTAGAAAAATATGAAAAATAGTCGTCTCATTTTTTTATAACATATCATAGATGTACCATTTTAATGAAAACAAGGACATTGCAAATAGATCTCAAGTTTATATGAAAACACTTAAGTAAATGTACACTGCCAACACGAAACAAAATTATAAACATTTTCACCAAATACCATTTACAACCGTTATTTTTTGTTTCTCAAACATCCTTACAATAAACTTCTCATTCGTCATAGTAGTGTTTCTCAAGCATCCTTATAAGGAACCTCTTGAGTATAAGAATAGGATGAGCATGCTTACAAGCAACCTTTCTCTCATATATCAAAAAGTAGGTTTCTCAAGCATCCTTATATGAACCCTTTATATAAGTTTAGATGAGCATGCGTATAAGCAACCTCTCATATATATCAAAGTAGGTTTTTCTCAAGCATGCTATACAACCTCTTGAGTATAAGTATAGGATGAGTATGTGTATGAGCAACCTCTCATATATCAAAGTAGGTTTTTCTCGGCTACATGCTTATAAGCAACCTCTCGAGTATAAGTATAGGATGAGCATGCGTATGAGCAACCTCTCTGCAAGTATCAAAATAGGTTCTCTCAAGCATGCTTATAAGCAACCTCTTGAGTATAAGAATAGATGAGCATGCCATACAACCTCTCATATCAAAGTAGGAAGTTTCTTCAAGCATCCTTATAAGGAACCTCTTGAGTATAAGTTTAGGGATGGAGTATGCGAGGCAAACCTCTCATATATCAAAGTAGGTCTTTCTCAAAGGCTATAAGCAACCTCGAGTATAAAGTATAGGATGAGTACGCGATGAGCAACCTCCTCATATGTCAAAGTAGGTTTCCCCGGCGCGCCATGGCAACCTCGAGTATAAAGTGGCTAGATGGCATGCGCATTTGAGCAACCCTCATATCAGCAGTTTTCAAGCATGCTTATACAACCCCTAAGTATGGGCATGTGATGAGCATGCGTATGGTTGCAACCTCCTCAGGAGCATCAAAATAGGTTTTCTCAAGCATGTTTATGCTGAACCCTCTGGAGTATAAGCATAGGATGAGCATGCGATAAGCAACCTCCTCATGTATCAAAGTATAATAATCCCCCTGTGTTAGTAAAAAATAATCCCCATAATATGTAATAATCCCCATGCCATGTAAAAATCCCCATGTTATGTAAAACCCTCAAGTTATGTAAAAATCTCCCACAATAGGTAATAAGTCTGGGCAGATTGGCGTGTGTACTTCCCATATTATAAGTAGAAACTCCCATAAAGAAAACCATTCCAGGGAGCCTCAAATCCCATGCTGATCACCTAGCAGTAACCCATACCATATAAAAATCCCCATGTTATGTAAGAAAATCCCCCCGTAATATATCATAATCCCTCATGTTATGTAAAAATCCCCCAATAATATGTAATAATCCCCCAGGTGGAGAATCATTTTCGAGTGAGTCGGAATCGGGTCCGAGTGAGTCTAACTCCGTCCGGTTTAGCCTGACCCGGCAAGGAGCACCATAGAAGAATCCCCCATAAATTATATAAAGAATCCACCGTGATTCTCAATCACCATATCGGGGAACTGAGCTTACTCAACCAACAATTTCCCACTACTCAATCTTTCCATAATTCTAATTTTAACGGGAAAACTTCTAAGAATCCATAAACAATCATAAAACAATTCAAGAAATAGTTAGAAAATACAAGCATCATACCCCACTAAGATTTTCTACTCACACAAATCACTAGGAGTTAGGAAATCAATCCCCAAAGAACACATTTAAGAATAAATTCTCATTCCCACGCATTAAAGAGAGAATGGTTTCGTATTTAACAGAAAGAGCATTTATAGCCCCAAAACGCATATATATACATACCTCTAGCCCTTCAATGTAAGTGAATGGGAGAAACCCCTACCTTAATCCTTTGCTGCTATGGAGATCTTGTAGTTTTTGTATCACATTTGCCCCAACTTCCTAGATCGACCTTCCTTCCCTTCTTCTCCAACGATCCCTGGGGCTTCATGTGTGGGTGCAGGATGGAGAGAGAACTGAGAAAAGAGAAGAAAAGTTTGGGTTTTGAATCCAAACGCTCCGCTGAAAAATCACTGCTCATGGGTTATTTTGGTTTTTCTTCAAAATTACACTTTGCCAATTACACTATCAAATTCAAATTATGGACTACCTCTAAGTTGCCTTCGACGCTCCATTCATTTTTAATGTTTATTTAACCTAAAACCTTTATTTCTAGGATCACATAACCATTTTTACATTTATTATTCTTATGCTTTGGTTTAAGAGGTAAAACTAATTGGACGATAATTGATATTTAGACATGTGGGGGTTTACACAAACCCAGATCCGTGTGGAAGAAACTACTAATCTATTAGAAAAAAAAAAACCTAAATCTGAAAAAGAAAACGATGTAATTAGTGATTTCAAAACATAGTTTGATAGCTTGCCGAGAGACCATCGATAGTACGCTGCCTAAGCAGCTGGGCTTTCATCGAGGTGAGATTTTGGACACGTGGTGTCGCATCAGCGCCGCTGACCCAAAGGTCAAGTTTACCAGATACGCACAATCGGGAATGGTACCACAGAAGATTCACCAGATTTCTCCCGATTAGCAGACTGCGGACGAGATTGACTTAAGGAGGTCGTTTGATTGGGATGACAGATGCGAGGAAGCATTCCAGGAGTTGAAGAGGAGACTTACTATCGTCTCCTATCTTTGATAGTCCCCATTGTACATGGGTACACAAATGTATTATGACTTCGAGGGTCTTAGACTGTAATGTGTTTTGATGCAATCCGGGAGTGTAGTGGCTATGGTTCCCACGCTGAAGAATCAAGGAGTGCACTACCCTAATGCACACATGGAGTCATGGTCGTAGTCTCGCCTTGGAAGATTTTGGCGCCACTACTTATATGGCGAGCAATTCGAGCGCATTTCTGTAATTACAAAAGTCTCGCGTATATTCCTCACGCACGGACCTCAAGCTGAATAGGCAACACGTATGGATGGAGTTCCTAGAGGATCATGACTTCACTTACTACCACCCCGGTAAGGAAAATGTGGTGGTCGATGCACTCAACGAAAAGTCATGTGGGAACCATTGGCTAGTATAGCTTCCCGAGTGTAGATGCTGAGACTGTAAAAGGGCTGACTACAAAGACATCGAGAGCGTGATCAGGTGCCACTGGGAGTCTAGTAGCTACGTCGCTCTCTATCGAAAGCGCAGTGATCGAGTCCTGCAAGTGTGGATGCTGAGATACAGTTGTCCATCGTGACGTACAATGTATAGGTGATTGAGGGTCGACCATTCACATGTATTATAGCCTTCTGTGATAGAGACGCAAGGCGCCCCCGCTTGATCGGATTTGAGAGATGATATTCTCAAAGAGTTTAATCGCCTCGATTTTCCGTGCATCCAGTGGGTACCTAAGATGCACCAGATCTCGCTGCCGCACTCATTGGAGCGGAAACGGAAGAGACACGCACGACTCTTTGTTCGACGATGTCCTTACGCCGGCCAGTTAAGGCTGAACACTGTGGCCACGAGGCTACTTCAGCCATCGGAGGTGGGCCGAGCGGAAGTGGGAGCACGTCACGATGGATTTAGGGACCCACTTGCTACTTGATTACGTTACAGAACATTATGCGGCATGGGGTGATAGTGAAAACTGAATCTCACGAAGTCAAGATTATTTTCTAAATTGCAGATGACCTTCATAATGGGAGAGATTCTTCCTAATAGATATTCAGAGGGATTGTTCGACCGCATTGTTTCGCTCAACATCCATAGTCTGGCTTGATTAATCTACATATAAAGACACTTTCAGAGCTTTTACAAAAGTTGTAATAAGTATGTATTTTTATTTCTGGCTGAAACAAAATTTAGTTTTTTAATATTTAAAACTAACAGTTTTTTAATAATTATTTAATGTGATACCTAAATAAAAATTAATCATGATAGGAAAATAAAATAAATTATTTTTTACTTATATTAGTTTTCTATCAATTACCTACCATGATGTTTCTAAAAGGGATCAACTTAAAAGTATCATTAAACATAATATAAGTACCAATCTAATTTAATTCACAGAACTTTTACTGGTAAATCAGAATTCTATTGTAAAGGGCCCTCTATATAAATGTTGATACTTAATAATTTACCTTGAATTATAAATAAAATTCTGGGTTATCTTTTTGATAAAATTCCTTGAAATTTATAAATCTATTGCAAAATCAAGGTAAATCTATTACGTAAATCGCAACAACCTGTAATTTTGCGTTGTCAACCGCTGCAAGTTTGCAACGAAATCATTCCGCTGTAAACTGTGTAACGGCCAACCGCTGTACTCGCTTCCAAGGACGGCACTAAAGTTTCCGCCATGTTTTGCAAATGTAAATGAATCCGCTGTAAAATTGCCGCTGCAAGTCCGTTGCAAAGTTAGTCGCGAAACTAAATTTGCAATTTACTTATCGACTTCATTAGCATTCCGTTGTAACCAAGCATCGCTTTGCAATAGATTTGTCCGCTGCAAAATTTTCGCTGCAAATAAGGATTTTCTTGTAGTAAAATATAGTCAAGGTTTCAACATCTATGTAATGAGGATCCATTTTTTAATTCTAGAAAAAAATCAAGAAAATGTAGAAGAAAGAGAAGAACAATTAAATTAAATATAGAATTGACAAACTAAATTATAAATATTCAACCTTGTGATAATGAATACCCTACACTCGTGAGATATCTCAATGAAGCTTTCAATTACAAAACTTGTAGAGAGTTTTAACTCGAGAATTGTAGAAAAGAGGATTAGATGAATCAGAAGAATGTACAAGATAAAAAAAATGTAGAGGTATTTACGTAAAATTATTTGTAAGTCATCACTATTTTACCCTTAAAAGTAGTCGCATAGTTGTTGAAATGGGTATTATAGGTATTGATATGAAAAGTAGTAATAGTGAGTGATTTACTTATTTTATCCTTCAAACTAGCCATTATATAGTTGTTGGGGAGGGTTATTATAGACATTTCATAACATGCAAAGGCTTTTTTACCCTCAACCAACTGCTATATAGTTGTTGAGAGAGATATTATTGACAATTTTATATGAAAAAGGATAGCCCGTACGCGGGCCACTCGCATGGCACACCCGTCATCGGTGAAACCCTAAAAATCCAAAATTTCCTTGGAAGGTAAAATGAAAGAATTCTACCAAAAACCAGAATTTTTCTAGATCTCACATCTAAAACAGATTTCACAATTGAAATCGCCCCGCCAACCGCTGCTACCACGCCGACCGCTAGATTCCCGCAGACACGGACTGCACGCTTTTTTCGAGGCATTGTGGCATCGATGACACACATGGCAAGTGTTGAGTGGCTCACATTGAGCCACGGTCGTCTTGAGTGTCAAACAATGAGAGTCAAGTGGGGCCCATGTGGCATGTACTTCATGAGTGGAAGGAAATCTACTATTAAGGATAAGTGATGTGAGGAAACCAATGAGCCAATAAGAATGGACATGTGGTAAGTGAGATGACATCCCACTTGACCACTATCTTCTCAACCTCGTTTGTGAGAAGCAGAAAAAGAGCAGGGATGGAGAGAGAGAGAAAGATGAGAGATTTTAGAGTGAGAAGCTTCCTACTTTAGGTTTCGAAAGATCGCATTACCAAATTCCGGCGGTATTGCAAGAGGCAAAGCTCGATCCTCACCGCAAGAGCTACGCGTGTGCTAAGTGTGGAGTTTCAACAACTCGAGGTAGGGTTTCTACTTGGTTACTTCTTAAAAGCCATGGAAATGGTTTTTAATTGAGCTCGCGAGGCTCGGAATGGGCTACGCACTTTGTTCCCAAAAGAAAATCTAATGCTTGATGGGGACCGCCCTCGATCTGGCCCATTCGCTTATATGCTGTTTCTGATAGTCCGAATCGCTATGGACTGAAATTGTCCATGTGTTTTGTTTGCATGTTATTACTTGGTAGTTGAATGACATGATTGAATTGTTTGTGTGTCATTGTTTGGAAAATGAATGACACCTAGTTGTGCAGGATTGAGGCCATTACATGGCTTGTTGGAGGCTAGTCGTGGACAAATTGTGTCACCACTAGGCCTAGGGATTTATATGTTTCATTACCCGAGTGGTAGTTACTTGTGATGTCCATGTATGCTTGAAAATTGATATGCTGCATGATGATGCGTGTTAATGGCCGCCAAATTGATGTTGTCGATACGATGTTTAAATTATGTGGAATATAATTGTATAAGAATGGAATATATGAATCGGGTGATCATCGAGATTCATGCATGGTTACATCGCGTCGAGCCCAGTGTGGGTGCATTTCCAGAGAGTTGTCACCATTCCTGGTGAACGAATGATGAGCTCGTGTTTTGAACGACGTCCGATAAATGACTCATGGTTTAAATCATAAAATGAGATAAAATTAAGGTGTGTTGAACGGAGCAAGAAGGGGGTCGTTAATCCCCTCAGGTGAAAAGCTTGGAATTTGGGTGTAGGAGACCCGTGGTAATAACCGAAAGGTCCTATATGGGTGTGAGAGACCTGTGGTGCTATCCGGAAAGTTCTGTGTGGGTGTGAGAGACTCACGGTGTAAGCCGAAAAGTTTTGTTGCCTAAAAGAAAACACACGGTCATGGTTATCACTTAGACTTCTAGTTGGGTGGATAAGAGCTCGGTCGACTCGATTAGTTACCCATCGCACTAGTATTTGCGTTGGTGAGCCACAAGGGCTCCCAGATATGATGCCATTGGTACTACCAATGACGATTGTCACACTTGGCATAGGCATGTGTGAGGGAGTCGGTGAGTGACTTGGGACATAAGCATGAAAACATCTCATGCATGATTTATAAATCATTCCATGTGTGAATTGTAAATTGTATGGAATGTGGATGTCATTGCGTTACGCATGTGCATTTTAGGTGGGGAGTAGCCTTGGTAAGAGAATTCAACTACTAGGCATTGCTCACTCTGGCCGTGGGAACTCCTCTTACAAGTATTGAAGGTGCACTGGGACGGGCGATCCAAGGCCTGTAGGCGAAGAAACAGCCAAACTTGGCCTGCTTTCTTCTCATTTTGTAAATTATAGGCATAAAACCTAGTTTTATGTAATTTGTAATTAAATACAAATTGTAAATTAACTCATTTTGTGTAATATATACATTTTGGGTGAGTTTTCCATGATTTCGTAGCCTTTGTAGAAATGAAGTTGATTTCTGGAGGTTTTACATGAGTAGAACAAAAGAAGGGGAAAAGGAAAATGCAGAGGAGAAACTGGAATGGGCTACTGCCCATTTCTAGCACCAGGTTGTGACACGGATGGTGGTGTCGCCACATGGGCTACCGAGTGCGCAGGCGGTGCACATCGCCGGCAAATGGGCGCAATGCCGTTAGTCATAATAACGCACGCGAACTCATGATACTTAGCACGCGGCGATAACGCCACACACGCACCTACGCACACAGCGCCGAGCACGCGCGATCAAGGCCGCAAGCGCGGCCTGACACATTGTTGGTGTCACAACCTGGCTTAGCAGGATTGGTGTCGCGGACACACCCGCTAAGCGCCGCGGCATGGGTTAGGCAGCTTCGGGGTCGCGACATTACTTTGGTGTCGCAATGATGTTGGTCGCACTCGTGGCATTTCGGGGTTGCAACCCATACCAAGCCAGGCGCTGCTTCGAGTCATCGCTTCATGGACACTATTCACTAACACTGTTCATTCAAAATATATATATATATATATATATATATATATATATATATATATATATAGTATATATATATATATATATATATATATATATATATATATATATATATGACTCCTGGGTTTTTTAAGGCTACATTGGCCTCCCTCTGCCCAGCCCGACTCGCCTTCCTCTGGGCCATGCTGACCTGCCTCACATAAAGATTAGGCCATGCCGCCTCAAATTCTTCTTTTTCAGTCGAGCCACAAGCCAAAATAGGTGGCCCAGCCTGTTGGATAGGTCTAGGGGTAGGGCAGGAAGCAAAGAACAAGAAATTCTCAAAGAAATATAATGCTTCTCAAAAAGAGACATGCTTCTCCAAGGAAAAAGAGCATGAATGATCCTTTAAAGAGGAAAATGTCTCAAAAGTTTATAATTCCTTTTACTGTCTTACCTAGTGTTATGTGTGAATTATATTAGCATTTTAGCATGCATTTTGTGCATATATTGAGCTTTTGATGCTATATTCACACCTTAATCATTCAAGTTTGTGCTAAATCTCCTCGCAACTTATATTTGTAGATAATGAAACTTAAAAACAAGAAAAGGAGCTTAAAGTCAGAAAAATGGAGGAAAATTGCTACTATAGAGCTCGTGTCACGACATCAACATTGATGTTGTGACATCATTAGTTTGGGTTGCCTAGGAAAACTTGCTATTTTTAGTTCTTGTTTGTGGCCCATTTTCCAAGAGAGCTATTTAATCTCTCCTTTCTATGTTTTTAGGGTTCGGATCTTAAGGGAGAACACACCTATCTAGGGTTTCTCCTCTATTCTTCTTGAACCATATTAGGGTTTTTATTTTTGAGTATTTTACTTAGGATTTAGCTCATATTTGGAGATCCAACTTGTTGGAGAGATATCATTTGGGAGACTTTTGAAGATTTGAAGATTAGAAGAAGAAAAGGAAAAATTGAAGGTCATCAACACATTAGAGTTTCTTCTCCTATTTTCTTCATGATTTCAATTTATCTTATTTTGTATCAGCTCATAATGATGTTCTAATTCAATAGCCTAGGGTTCTGACTATAATTTGGATATGAACCTTATAATAATGTGTTGATTTTTATCTATTTTGTTGATTGGTTGTTAATTGCTCATTGATTCATGTTTGTGCTTATTCGTATTGATTCTTGACCCCTTTCAATATGTTATGTGAACTGTTACAAGACCTGAGAAGTGAGTAGGAGGTTAGACCTAGGTGAATCAACCTAATTTGCTGGATAATAGAGATATTAACCGGAATTATGAGGCATAATTGAGTTTCCTTTTCCTTAATGTATCACTAAGGCTTGGGGTTGAGCTAAGAAGCAATATACCTGGTGTTAGTTGGTAGATAATGTTTTTTTGAGAGATGCTAATGATTAAGATTGTGAGGCTTGCCTTGAGCATGTGTTCTAATTGACAATTTGAGAGGGAATTAATCTTGATATTTGGGGATTGCCCATTTACATCAAAATCCTAGGGCCATTTAATCTAGTAGCCTTTTCCTTTAGAGAATTCTAATTATGTTTTTCATTGAAATTAGTCTGTAGTTGATAATCTTAGAATTCCCCTTGATTAGCTTGAATATAAGAGAAATTTTCCAATTCAGTATTTAGCATCTAACTCCCTATGGTTCGATATCTGGACTCTTTGAGTCCATTATATTACTAGTAGGACCGTACACTTGCGGATTGATTTGCACAACATAAAAAGTAGGCAACACTTGACAAGAATGGCATGTGGTGCAACATAAGAAATTTTCCCAAAAACTCACCAGAACTCAAAAAAGAAGAATGTAGACAAAGAGCTATGGAGAAAAGGCAACTCAATGAAGCACCCAAAGAAGCACCAAAGAAGCAAACTAAATAATCAAAGAACCTGAAGGAAGAAGCAATTCCTAGTCCAGAGAAAGTCAAATTTTAAGGAAAAGCTACAAAGCAAGCTGAGTCTTTTTGCAGTTCAAACAAAGAAAAAAATTCAAGAATTATTCTCATAGGTACAATTCCTATTTCCTTGAATTGTTCTACTACTTCTCTGACTTTGCCAGATTTCTTCAAGTCAAATGAGATGGAGGAAAGCCTAGTAGATGTGAAAGAGGAACAACCCGCATAAGATGAATGCCACATTTACAAGGGGATTACCACCGAATCCTCTAAAGGAAGCAGGCCTCAGTAGGTGATACATGAAAAGCTTGCTATGGAAATGACAAGGCACATAAGGCCTCTTTATGTGAAAGCACACCTTAATGGTAAACTAGTAGACAATGTGATGCCACTAAGAAATGTCAGCAGTATTAGGAATGAGCATTGATGACCTAATTGAAATAGAAGTATCTATATCAGCTTTCACTAGGGAAATAACAAAGACTTTGGGTATGCTTCCTCTTGACATTACAATTGGTAGTAAGACTTCCTTATCTGCTTTCTTTATAATTGATTCTATTATCAACTATGATATTTTGCTATGGATGGATTTGATTCATGCCAATTGGTGTGAGTCATCCTCTCTTCACCAATTCTTGCGTTTTTGGAAAGGTGATAAGGTAGAAGTAGTATGGGCAGATAAATAACCTTTTATTCTAGCTGCAAATTATGTTGAGGCCAGGTACTACAACAAGGAGTTTGGCCCAATTAAATTCAAAAGCAATAATTATTTCCCTACCATGTGAGAGATGTTTGACATCACCCAAAAGATTTAGGATGTTCCTACTACTTATTGTACTAGCCTAAGTTTTAAGTTAATGAAGTAGGATTTTTAGCTACTATTTTCTCAAACACACATTTCTCTAGTGTTGTACCTGATACATTCAATATCAATTCCCAAATAAACAAAGTAGGTCTTAGGATCACTTTCATTCAAAATTCAAAACAGTATATCATCATTGAAGTCAGTGATGAACCCACGATTCGATTTCAATGGGGCAATATTAAGCAAGGTAAATTTTACAAAATTTACAAAATTTACAAATTTGAACTTCAACTCAATGGTTTAATACTTATATATTTCAGTGGGGCAAAGACTAGCATTTAATACTAGCAATGCCGCCAATTCTATTAGAAACCCCACCAAGCATTTCAAACGACCAGAGAATCCTTCGTGAAGCTGCTTCGCATTGCTTGTTGGAAAACTATTATAAAAATTTTCTTTCTAAACTCTGTGATTTTATAAAATTTCAGAACATAATAAATGATACAGATATATCCCAAAACCTCAGATATACGCTTTACACTTTTAAAAAATATGGCAATCCAACATTACCTTTTCAAAGAGCCTCAGGCTCATCACATTTTCACAAAAAAAAACTATGTACGTACATATGCTCAACTGTACAATTTCAAAGTATTTCCTTATACAAGTTATTTAATACAACACTATACTAGAAGTCAGGAGAATACTAAAATGCTCCAACGTCCTGCAGCTTGTACTGAAAATAGTTTGTGGGGCCAGGAAAATAATGAGCTAAACATTTTGAGTGTATGCTTTATAAAATGCTTGCTTTTTCTGAAAATATCTCAAAACTATAAAACTATATTTTACAAGACATTTTCCAGAAACCTTGCTTGCTTTTCTATAAAAGTTTCTAAAACTTTTCAAGAATTGTTTGCTTGCTTTGCTTTAAAAGTTTATAAAAACTTTTCATAAACGCGGAGCCTAGCTTCATCATTGCTTTAAAAGTTTCTAAAACTTTCATAAAATGCTTAAGCCGCTACCAATGGTTGATTTTAAACCGTGTGTAAATGCTTATAAATCAAGATCAATCCACTGGAGGCGTTTCTATGCTTGTTGTACCCTAGTAAACATGTGAGCTCCGGGCTTCAACCGCGTTTCTGGAAGGACCCGGGGTCCACATCACCTAGTTGGAAGGGCCTTGGCCCACATCACCTTTTTCCGATAAATATGGTGGAAAGACCTTGGTCTACGTCACCATAATCTAGCTAGCGCGCTAACCCTATATACTCTAGTACGTGCCACGGTCTCCTTTAAATGTCATGATGCATGAACTAAGTTTGCCAACCATGCAAATCTAAAATGCATGAAATGATGTCCTAACTTCCAAACCAAATTATGAGGTCGACTTGAATTTCGAAACTCACTCATCGCGACTTTGGCCTGGGGCTTTGATTTAAATTCATGTGCTGATTTCTTATGATTTTTGCTAAAATCTGATTTTCTTCGTTGTATTTTCCTGCAAATTGGAATTTGATTCAATTATCAGTTTTCTGCAAACAATTCATCATTATTCTCATTATAAACTTTAAAAATGTATTAAAATCTCATGAGTTTTTGAAACCCATCAAATTCCCCCAGCTTAAAATTCTTGTTTCGGGTTCCTAAGCAAAGAAAAGAAGAAATTGCTCTTTGGTTCTCAAACAAATAGGCTGTGAAATTTAAGGACATTTTTCTCTGATTTATTCCACATTCTTTCTCATTCCAATCTCTTTGATCCGGGAACTAAGAGATATCACTATTATTTCCAAATTTCAGTTTTTATGCAAGAACAAGGTACGGTGTACTCTATTACAAAATTCTTGATAAACTAATGTATTTAAACAATTTATTTTAATAAAGTCTTGTTCTTGTGTGTGTGTGCAGTGTCATCAACTTTTCAACTTCATGATGAACTTAGTTGGATCTTCCGGGAGTTTTCTTAGATCGCTTTATCAAAGTCCTATATGCTTGTTTTTCATATTGATCTCCACTATCGTAGGTAAATTCAACTCTTCAAAATCAATGAGGTCTTTCTGTAGCTTGTAATGTTGGGCTTAGGTAATTGGGTAGATAATGGAAAAATTAGGGCTGTAAATTACCTGGGCCTCCATCTTGTCTCTACATTGTCAGTTTCCAACTTTCTTCATTTTTCTTTCTTTGTTTCTTTCTCGATTCTCCTTAATCTCAAAGATGATTCCTCTTTTTAAATTCTTTTTTACGAATCTCACTTTCCATACGCATTTATCTGCATATTCCTTGTTCTTTAACTCTTTTGCCTTTACTTCTCTATAATTTGAATAGTGCAATGTTTTGTCTTCTTAGGCTTTCTATTACTCTAGAGAACTTTGGCCAAGAACTCCCATACCAAGCCAAGATTAGGGTGCTAGGTGTTAAACACCCCTACGAGCTTTATTGTTCAAGGGAAGCCAGGCCACAAGACAAAACTTATTCCTTATTTCACTAGCTTCGTCTTTACTTCTTCAACTTTCACAACTGGAAATATTATTCCCCAAACTTGTTTTTTCCTTTAATACTAATTTTTCAACTAGAAATCGAATAATCTGGGTTCTTTACCGCAGTTTATCAGTAAGGAAGGGAATTTCAGCTAATTGTCGTTTGTTGAAGAACTAAGGCTTATTTGGCTCAAATCAAACTAGGAAAATATGCTTAAGCATACTTTCGAGGGTAGGCTTTAAAAAGGCTCAAGCCGCTTATGATGGCCTCTTTATCATTTCCTAGTTGTTTTCACTCTAAAATTTCGCTCAATCAATAATCAAACAAGTTCTAGGACTATGGATCTAAATCTCGACCCGCCGTAAGATGTTCCTAATTCCTCTCAAAAGTTTCATGTTTTGTTGACCAACGTGGTATTATTTCTTTCAAGACTTGTACTTATTCACCGTGATACTTACATTATTTTAAGCAAGTATTTTGTTCTATCAAGAAATAACCAAATTTCCACTTTTGCAACTAACCGATCTTGAAATGCACAAAGAATGTTCCTAATTCCAGCTTTATTCATGCCCCGATTTTGCAATTTGGGTTTGTGTTCAATTTATCTCCTAGTCAAACTACTTTTAACTAGTTCGATTATGACATTTCAATGGTTTTCATTATTGAACTAAATCCCAATGTTATTTTCCTAACAATAAGCAAAAAGTAAAACACAAGCTAACTACTGAAGAACAAAACATTTCCTTTTTTCACAATTTTCTTGTTTTATTGATGATCAAATCACAAGTGTTGAGAAATAAATAATAGTACAGAGGGAAGAGAAAGACTCACTTGTAAGGTTTATTTTTTCTTTTCGAGGAGCATCAAAATGTCGGGGGTCTAGATCCAAGTAGCTAAATTTGGAGAATCTCTAGGAATTTCATTTCCATTCTCCTCTTCTTCTTTGATACTCTCTTTCTCCATCTCACCTTCAAGGACTAACTCATCGGGTGAGTTCAACTTTCTTGCTCAGCTCATCTCGTCGCCTCTAATGTGTTCATTGTTCTCTCCATCTCAATATGACTTCTAAAATTTGAGAGATTATTGCTAATCAAGTCCAAATTTTCTAGCGCATTTTCTCCGTATTTTTCATTTTCCTCCAAATTTTTATCTCTTTCTTCATTTTCCTCAAAGTCCTCGAAAGCAAAGGATCAGACAGGAATTAACTCCCTTAATCAGCCTTCTACGGCCTTGAATTCGCTCGAATCTCTCTTCTTTTATAATTTTGAGGAGCTGGAATCACGATCATACTCAAGTTATCAGAGAATGACTCATGGCCTGGCCTTTAGCTTCTTTCAGAGATCTCGATCCGTCTCCATTTCTTTCTTGAACTTCTCCCTCGTTTTCCAAATCTCCCTTCATCCTATTCCCTCTCTTCCCGCTCATTACCTCTTCCCATTGTCGATCTCTTCTTTTCATCCTTCAAATTCTCTTCATGTATTTCTTCTTCTGCTTCATCTCTTCTTCCCAATTTTGATCCCTCTCTTCAATTCTTTTCATAAACCTCTTCTCTCGAACTTCGTGAGTGCCCATTTCTCTCTCTTTCTTCCATACTTTTCCGCATAGAAATGAGCATCTCCATTATTTGGTTATTTTCTCGGGGCTCTTCCTAGAGCTTTCTCATGGCCCCCTTCCGAAACTCCTCGCTTCTCATCAGTGGAGAGCCGGGCCGGCTGGGGCAGGAAATCACAGGATCTTCATATGCTTCCATGTCCTCTCCGCAAAATAAGAGGTGTTCCCTTCGTCGTGGTTTCGGATTTTGTTCTCTGCCTTCACCATCGTGGTGTCCTTCTCGCTCTTGCACTCTCCTCCTCATCTCCGGAATCGCCTACCATGACCTCCTTCTTTGATTCTTCGTCTCACTACTCCCAAGTAGAGTGAGTGGTGACATTTTAGGGCATTCCTCTTCTTTCTTCCCATGTTCCTTCACACTACTCTACATAACTCCTGATGGTTGCCGGACGAGGGATTAAACCCCGCTTATTACTACCAAGTGATACTCTCACAGAATTTTCACTAACCTGGTCCCAAAGATTTCAATCTTAGATCCTTCAGTGATGGCATAGAGAAGTGACCATTTTCTGCTCTCTTTACCGTGCAAATTCAAGCTGGTAGGGACCCAGACAGAGGCAAGAAATAAACTACACCTCATTCTCCCTGTCAATCTCCCCCTCAAGCCAGTGGTCTTTGCTCCCCCTTTTCCTTTCTTCCACCGCCCTTACCATCTACAATATTCTCGCAGTTTCCTCACGCTAGGGCCGATCATCACCTTCTTGAATTTTGATCCATTTTCCTCGTCCTTCCATCCCATACATCTCATTAATAGCTCTTTGCTCCATAAGGCAATCTTTAATTCTCCGACATAGACGTAGTTCTCTTTCCTTCCAAACTTTATCGAGCAAAATTTCGACGATCGACAACTTCTCTGCATCTTTGATGTTTGCGCACTTCCCACCCTCGTTGCTCTATCAATTCCTTGAACTGAGATGAGCTGGATCAAACCTCTTTCTCCTAAGCAAATCCCTTTCCAAAGATTGTGCTTTTCCGCACTGAGAAAGCTCCTCCCGAGATCGAACTCGTCTTTCTTCTTTCTTCTACCACCTTTGTCTTTCCCCTTGTATGCTTGTTGCCCTGAAACTCAAGCAGATGCTCGGCGTTTCCGATGGTATGTTCCATGGTATGGTTCCTCGATTTAACTTCCTCCACGGTTGCATATACTTTCCATGATTTCTGCCTGTGCCTGGGACTAGGGTAGAAGGGTCAGCCATTTGCTAGTTAGGAAGGGTTTTATGAAGGGATTTTGGTCTAGGGTTTTCAAAATTGAAGAAATCAGAGGAGAACGCGAAGATGATAAGTTGGATTTGTTTTACTAAGGAGATGATAAATGAAGAGAGTTTCTCAACATTGCAAATTAAATTAAGGTCAGGGCCATTTATTATTTCATTTATTCATACTACCGTGACTTCAATTCATGTCATATTGTGTGATGTCATTAAAATTAGGGCATACCTCGGTGTCGCCTACCGGGTAAACTTTTCTTTTATGTCGCGGATACAACATTGTTTCGACAATAGCTAATCGCGGAGGACAAGTCATCCTAAGGCTGCGACAACAGCCGCTGAAGCATCAGCATCACATGACATTGTTGTTGTCGCGACCTCATCACTTTGAAGGAATTACTCTTGTCGCTACTCCAATCGCTGCGTCACTTCAATTTCTCACATAACATAACCTTTGGTCGCGATCACCGCCCTTCCTTCGCGATCGATCGAAGTCACAACATCAACTTCGCTAGCAGAGAGCCGAGCTCGTCAGCGACATAAGTTTTTGTCGCGACTAATCCTCAGAATTCGCCCCAAATTTCACGTGAATCAGCATGCTTTTTTCACTCGACACTAGCGTGATCACTACTTCAAATAACTATTTCACACAAGACCAAACATGTATACTTATTCACTTTTCACAGACTTGCATAGTGGAAAAGAATGCCCCTTTTTCAAATAGCTCTTTCCTCGTGAATCACTGAGTCAGCCCGAAGTCAAGTATTTTCTCCTCTCCTTCCTATTTCTCGCATAAGTACTCTAACATTTCCAAAAGGATTCAATTAAACAAAAATTAGTTTTTGATACCAAATTCAATCATTATAAAAAATTAAAGAAAACAAAATCAAGATAACTTATAAAAAAAATATCAAAGTCTAAAATCAAAAACTAAAATCAGAAACTAAAATCTCTAGCGGGTCGCTCCATCACCGCCGCCTTGAAATTCCAAATGGACTTGTCGCTTTGAGTTCTCTCTCTTAACAAACCAGTTCTAGCTCCCTTCCTTTCTTTCCTCCTCCCCTACTTGATAATGCTCGCCTTTGTCCATCGACTTTAAATTCTTCCCAAGATCACTTTAATGTTATCGTCTGTAAATGTAAAGGTTTCGACATCATCAGTATGGTCCACTCCATTCGAATTTTAACTTCCCCGGAAATAACTTCAATCCGGGAGTTAAAAAGAAGAACCCGTTCTCCTCGCTTCTTCTAGAACTTTGATCATGCCATTTCTTTGTTTTGTCCTGTATATTCTAAAGATTGTCGAGGCTTCATTTCTCGCCTTCCATTCATTCAAATTGAGCAAATTTCTTCCTCATAGCTTTAAAATCAAAGTTCAAATTTTTTGATGGCCCACATAGCTTTTAGACCTAAATGAGAGGTAGATGACATGGGTTTGCCAAAGACAACTCGTATGGGGACATTCCAACGGGAGTTTCAATGCAAACAGAGCTCCAAAGTGCATCATCAAGTTTGGAAGACCAATCCTTCCCTTCGCTTGAACTTGCACTTTTCCAGATTCTTTTAATATCCCCTCGTTGGAAATCATTGTCCATTGGTCCTGGGATGATGCTGACTCCTCATATGCTTGATCCCATACACCGCCATGAGTTTTGCAAATATTTTATGTTTGCAAATGGCTTCCCATCACTAACAATGATAGTTCGGGTGTTCCAAATCAAGCCAAAATATTCTTTGTAAGAAACTCACAACGTATTAGCATCATTCCTAGATTAAGCTATCAGCTTCCACCCCATTTGAAATATAATCCATCGCAAAGAAGATATACAGTTTCCAAATGATGGTGGGAATGGTCCCATAAAATCTATTCTCATACATCAAAAAATTTGGCACTACCATTATACTTAGGGCATTTCATTTCGTCGTACGATATTTCCAATCTTTGGTATCTATCACATAATTGGACCCATTCAAAGACAATCTCGAAGATAGTGGGCCAATAAAATCCAGATTGAAAGTATCTTAGAGTCGTTTCTTTCCGTAAAAATGCCCTCATATGGTGATGCATGGTATCTTATCCAAGATTTTACATTGTCTACTCTCCGTACACATCTTCATAATCATGTGGAGCACCCTTTAAATAGCAGTGGGTCATCCCGCATATAGTACTCCATTGTCACCCCGAGCTTTTTCACAGAATAATCTCGAGGAACTACTCCACAAAGCCAGTGACCACAATATCGCATACCATAGAAGCCTGGAATGACACCCAAACACTGCCTATCCGGGAAGTTCTCTGTTAATTCTACCGCCTCCTTTTCTGTTTCATTCCTTTCTACTGACAAGTGATCGCCTATCACATTGTCACATCCCTTTATCTTTAATTTCCATATCAAACTCAAGTAAAGAAGAAGACCTACCTTATCGCCTCAAGGCTTAGCCTTTTCGACATCAAATATTCGATGGCTGTATGGTTCAGAACTATACATGGGATCCCAAAATGTATGGCCTGGAATTTCACAAGAAAATACTATGGCTAGTATCTCCTTTTCAACAGGGAATAGTTTTCAGGTTTTGTGCTTCATTGAGGATTACTTGCTAGCATAGTATATGGCTCACAAATATTTTTCTCTTTTCTTTGCCCCCAATCTGACCCCCATTCTTGAAATCAACGGCATCACACATTATTTCAAATCCCTGATCCCATTCTGGTGCAGCCATGATAGGTGCTTGAACCAATCTGATCTTGATTTCTTCAAAGGCAGCCTTGTAAGAATCATCAAAATTAAACATTGAGTCCTTCTCCTGTAATACGCATAATTAGTGCAGTTTATTTTTGAGAACCGGCGTACTGAAACTCCTTATCCCCTTCTTATTTGTGGGAGGTGCAAGGGTTTTGATATTAATGGAACTTAGTTGGTCCACTTGGCCCTGTAGAAATTTTATGACCCAGAACAATACCTTCTATTTACCATGAAATGGCATTTTCCCAATTTAGTGCTAGTTGTTTTGTCCTTGCATCTTTAATCTTGTTTCCAAGTTGTTCGGACATTGTTCAAAAGCTGGACCCATACAACGTGAGTCATCCATAAAAATTTCCATGACTTCCCTCGACCATCACGAGAACATTGACATCATACATCGTTTGGAAAGTAAGCGGGAGCATTACCTGACCCAAATGGCATCCTTCGAAGGCAAGGTACCATAGGGGCATGTGAATGTGGTCTTTTCTTGATCCTCAGGTGCAATTGCAATCTCTGGTTGTAACTGAATACCGTCCGAAACAAAAATGAGGGTGTCTCTTAATCATCCAACATCCCGATCAATGAAGGGCAAAGGAAATGATCTTTCTGGTTCATTTTAATAATTCGACTTCTTTGTAATCAATGTATACTCTCCATCATCCTTTGTTTATGTGGAATTAATTCATTTCTTTCATTGCGGATCATGATAAATCCACCCTTCTTTGGAACCACATGGTGGGCTAACGAAGGGCATGCGAAGTACATAAGATAAAACGGCATTTAACCATTTAGTACCTCGCTTTTCGACTACTTCTTTCCTTCTTCAGATTCGATCTCCTTTGATGTTCAACGGTTGGCTTTGCATTTTCTTCCAACAGTATTTTGTGCATGCATATTGATGGGTGATACCTTTTAACTCTTGATAGATGACTATAGACTCCTTATGATTCCCTTAAAAATTTTAAAAGCAACTCTGTTCCTCGGCATCAGCGAGTCTAAAGCGAAGTGCTAGTTTACTCTTTGTGACTCAGTAAGCATACTTTAAATGACTTAGCGACTGCTTTAAAACCTTCCCTTCTTCACTTTGGTTTCTTGATGAAATTCCTTTTCTTCATTTTGTCTCCTTTTTTTATCCCATTTTGTTCGAGACTAAATCCTTTTTCGTTAGAATGTAAGCGATGTGCGGAAAATGCGAATCAAAACCTTCAAAGATCTTTGGAAATTCATGCTTTTTCATTGATTGAAAGTTGGGCATTACAATCATAGTAAAAATCAGAGTTGTTGACATATACATCTTTCTATTGGCTTGATATCTTGCTACATGTACAATTCCAGGACTTACGATTAGAATTGAAGTCAGTGCCTCTTCTCGACTCTAGAGTGAGAATTCCCTTACGCATGTCGATTAAGAGCTACTCGGTTGCAAGGAATGGCCTTCCCAACAGCGAGAGGACTTGTGAATCTTCCTCCATATCCGGTATGATGAAATTAGAGGAAAAATAAATTTTCCCACCTTTACCGTACATCTTCAATGATTCAGCGGGTTTTGCGGGGTTATCTTGCCATTTGGAAGACGATGGTAGGAGTAAGCTCCCCAAACTTAACTTCTTAGCTTAGCGAGAATAAGGCATTAAATTGATCGGCACGAGTCACGAGAGAGCTTCACAGAAACTCAAACTCTCCAATAGTGCGGGAATGGTGAAGCTCCACTAGATCCTTCGTCTTTTTTAATTAAGTCTCTCTTGATCATAACCTTGCAAGGATTGCGATTAAGTTCACAAATTCCTTCTTGGCCAATCTTTCTTTTTTTGCTCAGTATGTATTTCAAAAATTTTGCATAAAGTGGCATACGAGTCACCATACGTGAAAGGCATCTTGATCTCCACGACCTGAAGGTTTTCAAAAACCTTGCCTGAAATTTTCTATCTTTGATTTACGACCTTTTGTGGAAATGGGGCTGCCAATTAGATTGTGCAGGTTTTCTTCTTGCTTTCTTCTTCTGACAGCTTTTATTTCTTTCTTTCCTTCTCCAGTGTTTCAGCATTATGCAGGCCTTCCTCTCCCCTTATTTACTTTCATCTTTTACATCTTTTCCACGAGTCTTTCCACTTCTAAGGCTGCGACCATGCGATCTTCGGATTCTTCTTGCCCGTGTCCTTTGGAAAGGCATCTTTCATCTGGTTTTGCCGGGTTTAGGGCCGGTGCCCTATTTGTGTCTCAGGTTCTTGAGGAGGCATTAGTGGTTATCAGAAAAATTTGAGAATTGGTATTTGAAGGCTTCAATTACGCAAACTTTGTTAAATGGAGGTTTAATAGCTTCTTGTTTGTCCCCCGTAAGATTGCATCATTTAGTCATACAAATGGTTTAGGCCCCTCACTCGACTACAGGTACTGTTTATTTTCACCTCCTTGCTGCTGCAACTGCAGGAACCTTGGTGGTTGCTGATATCCTGTTGAGGATTCTATCCATGCCTTGGGCCTTGTGAGGCCCTGCCATATGAAAAATTTTCATATGGTGCCTCAGTCTTTGGATGATAGTGTCTTTGTGAGGTTAGGATTTGGTTTGAAGTGATCTTCTTGGCTCCCCCAAGAACAACCTCCCTCGACATCATAAGCAGTTATCGAGTGGGTACATTAGCACTTCCTCTCGATGGTTCCTCTCTTTAAGTGCTCACATTTCATGAGCAGTGTGCATCTTCCTCTCTTGCTTGTCCATTCTATTCATGATGGCATCCAACTTTGCCTCCATGGCTGTCATCTTGCTCAGCTCCATGACTCCTCTTCCTCTGCCAATTACTCTTGAAAACTCTGATGGAGCTTTCATATTGCATTTCTCCGAGGTCACCAATCGGATCTCTTGCCTCTTGGCACTCTTACGTTTAGATATACAGCGCAAACATCGATAATGCCCTTCGATGTATCATTCGAGGCGCGATACACTATGTCCATACGGGTCTTCAAGTCTATTCCATGCATTGGGCATCTTTTAAACCAACCTTTAGGAATCTCCCATGCTACATAAAGGCTCTCATCTTCCCCTATTTTGGGTTTCTAGATTATCTCCTCGCTTCTCTCACAAGGTGAGTGATGGGGGAAGGAATCTACAGTAGGCTTCTCTGAAGCTCCTCCCAAGTATGTGAGAACCATATGGTAGAGATTCATACCATGTGGCTGCTGTATCTCTTAGAGAGAATGGGAATAAATGCAATTTTATGACAGCCTGCAGTCTCACCCCATTCAACTTACATGTTTGCCATTAAAAACCTTCCCAGTGCTTTCGTTTAGGTCTTGTAGGATGACCGATAAGCTGTTATTCTTGAACCATTATATTAGTCGCGGCTTAGTTCAAGTTATTTGCATGTTGTAGAACATCACGATTTACGATATTCATCTACGAATAATAGGTCTCCAAAAGTCCTCCATTGTATCAGTGATTGGAGGCCTTCTAGCTGTTGTTCTTTGTCCTTCAGTCTGGTCTTGCCTTTCATCTGCCATAGCTGAGTTTTCTGCCCTTTTCGTTTTTCTCAAGCTTTTGAGTGTTCTCTCTAGTTCAGTATCTGCTGGAATCAGATCAGTGTTCTGTTTCCTATGCATTAAAGTTTTTCCTGAAATCAAAACATACTCACATTAATAGGATTAGTCAAGCCAACAAATATTTTCAATATGGCTTGTTAAAGGTTAGTGGCTAAAAATGACCACTACTTGAAAACTATTTTGTTCTTTTCTTTTAAATGTCCAAATTAGTATTTCCTTCTTTCGTCTGAATATTGATCTACTAAATTCTTTCGATCCCCGGCAACGGCGCCATAAAACTTGTTGGTAGACCAGAAGATATACAAATTTATGACACCATTACCAAAGGACTATTGTCTAATCCCCAGCAATAATGCCATGAAACTTGTTTGTTGTATTTCTTTGCAATTATCTTAATTAAAACTCGGTTTCCTTAAGATTAGATAAATCTCTTTCTACTTGATCCAAGATCACGCAAGTGCACGGTCGAACAAGTAATAAAATGGATTTAAGTCGGATATCGATCCACAGAGATCTCGAATTATCGATCAACTACGAACTAATCAAATTTCACACTATTTGGACTACAAACGGCAATTGAAATCGGCTTAGAAGCCTTAAAATATCTGTCTAATATGAATGAATAACAAAATAAACTTAAATTTAAAGAACTAAGAATAAAGAATAGTAATGAAAATAAGCTGGACTGAACCATTATCTTTTAAAGGAAACATTAGTACTACTATTAGCTGAAAAATCAATTTACAGTACTTTATAACCTTGCTTCATGAACCCGCAGTTTTCATCGATCCGAGGAATATGGTAGTGTAGCTAGATCTCTCCAAACTACTTGTTTGCATCATCTAATTTCACGATTCTTTCGAGAAGGCAGATTAGATAACTACTTTAATCTGTGTTGCCTGATACTGGATATTTTTCTTTTTCAATACTTAATACCCAGAACGTGGACTATAAACCATAGCTCCCAAGACATGGGTATAGCATGGGTTTACTCTTTACTGGTTTCTCCTCCTCTAAATTAGAATAGTTCATCCTTTCCTTGATTAGATCTTAGCTAACACGGGATTTCAGAATCCTTGTTCGGGTGAGGTGCAAATCCTACCACTTGTTTGGTGGATAATTCATTCTTTCATTCTTGATTTCAAGTGAGACGAGGATTTATCAAAATAAACTCACAAAGCTCATTAGATCTCAATATTAGGTTAATATACCCTTGAAATTGTTCATCACTCTCGAATTGCCTTCTGTGTGCTCGGAGGGCCTCACGGAAATCGAGTATGAAGAGAAATGCTCTGTTTGGTATAAGACGCGATATTGGAATCCAGTCTGACGCATAACAGCGATTTTCAAAAATTTGAAAGTTCAATAGCACCTAGATTTATGCGGGAAAGATAAATTCTAACAACGGAGTTGCTCAATGGAAGGCTGGGTTTCACAAAATCAGCGAATTACACACGACAATGGTTATCGGTCAAAGCCAACCTTTGTAATAATGGCGGAGTCGAATTCGAATTATGCGAACTTCAAACAACCGAGATAGTAATTTGAAGAAAAATAGATTACGCATTCAACCACTGCTTTAACAAGCTAATCGTTCAAAGATCCGAGAGAAAAAAATAAAATCTACTCTAATGCCCAACGAAAAAAATGAAATAAAACTAAAGAAATAATAAGGCAAGAAGAAAAATAACAAAAATGAGCATAGGCTACGGATGCTCGTTAATCCTTGAGAAATGCCTTCTTTCAACGGCGGTACAGCATTATTTATAGGGTTTGGAAGTTGGGCCTAACCCCGATGCACTATTTGTGGATTTTCCGTCGCGGCTGATGTTTGTTCATGTGGTGGCTCCATTTGTTTGTGACCTCGAAGCCTAAATCATGCGTCGCGACTTCATCTTTACGCATTGTGATCTCTTACGAGGTGCGGTGACCTTAATCATACGTCACAACCGTTTTGTTCATCACATGTGAGAAGCTTTATACGGTTACGCCTCTCTTAACACCCCTTGTATCGATGTCGCGACAAGCTAAATGACGTCGCGAGCCTCTTTCCTTATGCTTGTTGTGTGACGGTGAAGGGCGTCAGCGACTTCCTCTTTATTTGTCTTGTAAGCTCTTTTGAGGTCGCTGCGCTGATCATAGGTCGCTACTTCAATGTTAATAGCATGAGCTCTTTTGATGTCGTGGAAGTTTTGTATTTGTGACTTGTTTTCGACATCTCTTGGGTATGATGTCGCGGCCCGGCTAAATGATGTGCGACCTCGAATTTCTTTGCGACTAATGTCGCGACCCACTTCCGGATGGCCGTCGCGACCTCCTCTGCACCTTCAGCGATGTCGCGACCTTTGGATGGCGTCGCGACCTCCTCTTTTACTTCAAGCGATGTCGCGAACAACGGATGGCGTCGCGACCTCTATATTCGGCCTCTTTACTTACATTTGTCACAACTTCTTATCGGTGTCACGACCTCCATGTCATTAACCTTTCAGTGCATCGCTACTTGAAGTGGTGTCGCGACATCCTATCACACTTCTTTATTAATTGGTCTTAGATTTTGGAGTTTACATTTGCGACACGGGTGTTATTCTTCATTCTTTGTCAAGGTCGCGACATCAAATCCTTTCTTTCCAAATTAGTTCACGACTTCCTTTACTTGAGAAGAATTTGTTCTTGTGGCCTTGTAGTGACTCCTTGTCGACCTCATGGTGGTATCAAATGGCGTCATTTATCCGTTTGGTGTCGCTGACGTCGCAATGATGCGCGGCAATTTGAACTTCTTCATTTGATTGCTTCTCTTATTCTCAACCAAGTCACATTTTGTCTCAACTTCCTTACGCGAGTCATGACTTCTTATTCACTCTTGAGTTTCTTCCCGAGCCAAATTTGTTGAGAGGTGTGACTTGGAATTGCTGAAGCGCACTTCACGTGGCGACTTGAGTTTTCAGTTTTGATTTAAGTCTGGCGCATGTTGATTTCTTATGATTTTTGCTAAAATATGATTTTATGCTGTGTTTTCCTGCAAATTGGAATTTGGATTAATTATCCAGTTTTAGACAATTCATCATTGTCTATTATAAACTCGAGAAAAATATCAAAAATCTCATGAGTTTTTGGACTCATCGGCTGTTGCTCGCCCTAGGTGAACCACCGCCTAGGTAAAGGTAATACGCCCTAAGCAAACCTACCGATTGTCCAGGAGCACATGTTTGTGTCCTGTTTGGGGTCGGTCTCGTGGCCCGGTTTGTGATTGTTGTGGCTTGCTTCAGGGGCCATTGTGTGACTTGTTTGAGTGTGTCATAGCTTGACTAAGAGTGACATGTTTTGATGTCAATATGTGTGTTCTAATACGTTGACATGTGATGAGTTCATATGTGCAAATGGCCATGACTTGGATTGATTGTGAGTGTGCCACTACTTGACAATGTAGTGACCTGTTTGGATGTTAATGTGAGTACTCCAACGTATTTACATGTGATGAATTGTTATGTGCAATGGTCATTACATGGCTTTCTTATGTGTGTGTCATTGCTTGATCATAGAATGACATGTTGAATGTGAATGTTGATATATGCTTGCATGATATACTGACATGAATGAATTGATGTATGGAAGTCATATGCAGGCGATGTGATTAATCCATGACCGTGCCAAGTGGTGTGAATTGTGGTATCCATGTAGCATTCATTATGCATGTGACATGATGTAACGTGCAATGGCATATTACATTGCATATGCAAGGGGACATCACATTAAATGGGTGTGAGTGCATGGTTAATGAATTGACATTGTGTTTGGTGTTTGATTGGGTGGGCTCGGTTAAATGGGACAACGTCTAACATAGTCACACAGTTGATTAAAATGGTAAATAAAATATGTGTCAGGTATCAGCAAGAAGGGATAGATCCTTCCTTGGGTGAAAGACCCGTAATTATGGTCGAGACATAAGTCCCGGGTGAAAGGCCATAAAAGTGTCTAAAGATTCAGGAGCTTGGTGTGTGCTAAAAATCGCCACCCACAAGAACATGGTTTTGAATATAAAATGATCATTGTGATGTACCATCCAAAAAGCTTTTGGTTTATAAATAAATGAAATTTGTTTTGAAAAATTATCATTGAATGTCATCCAGAATGACGGTTTATCACACATAGGCTTAGGCGTTGTGCGAGGGAGTCGGTGAGGACCCAGGTGCATGGTACATGATTGATTCTCATCTCATTTCATGGCATGACATGTAGGATTCCATATAGAATTAGCATGTTCTTGTTGGAATGTGAATGTGAAATGTTGAGTGAACATTGCATGTGCACTTAGGTGGGGAGCGCCTTGTAGAGTGATCTCTCTTTGGGTGTGGCTCACCCTTTATGGAACAAACCCTTTCGGTGCGAGAATTAGGCAGATGGATGGCGCTCAGAACGAACCTTGATTGTGAAGAAGGCCGATGTGGCTGTGATAAATCCCTTTGTAAAAGTTCTTTGAGCAAACTAGTTCTAGCACGTAATTTTATATAAAATTATAATTCAAAATTCTTGGGTATTACTGATATAATTGAGCATGTAATAACGGTAAAGTTGTGAGTAGGACTCTTATAACTTTGTAATTAAGTGTATTATTCTCACATTTTTAACTTAAATATATGAATGAATGAGTCCCAGATGAAGGAATATTGAAACTGCGTGATCTTGAAGTAACTCGGTGTCCACAAGTAATTAGTACCACTCGGTACGGAGCTTTGTGTGTGACTAAGTAGAAGAATTCCTGGGTTAATGATTCGTCAGCGGAACCCCCCAGGTTTTGGCGTCTAAAGAATGCTTAGTCATTGATCTCCTCAATGATCAGACCCTTTATCGGCCTGAAAGGCGCGATAGTAGTTGTCTTTAGAAGTTTGACTGCTTGATCTTGAATTTCACCAGGATCTCTTGACTCCATGTATATTTATCTTGGAGCCCCATTCTTCTCCTTGCCTTTGAATTTTATTGGACCAAACACTTGGTCATAGTAACTGGCCTCCACAAAATCTTAAATTGCAATGAAAGGTTGTTTGTCTGCCCATACCACTTCTACTTCATAACATTTCAAAAATAGTAAAAATTGATTAATGGAGGACGAAACACACCAATTGGCATGAATCCAATCTCTTTATAACAAAAGCATTCATGTCGACAGTAAATTAATCACAAAGAAAGATGGGAAGTCTTACTACCCATAATGATGTCAACGGGGAGTACTCGAGAGTCTTGAGATTTCTGATAAAGCTAATTACAACCTTGTTTCAATTAGATCACCAACACCTCTTTCTAGTGCTCTCAACATCCTCAATGGCATCACATTGACTATTGATCCATTATCCACCAACACCTTGGACACTGGTTTACCATTAATGTGTGCTCTCACATAGAGAGGTCTTATTTTCCTTGTCATCTCTATAGTAGGTTTTTCCAGTATCACCTTCTGGGTACTACTTCTGTCAAAGGTGATTACCCTCTGACTATGCTTTTCCTCTGCTGGAGAATGTTCTTTCTCTAGCTCCACTAAGATTTTCTCCATCTCTTTTGATTTGAAAAAAATATGGTAAAGTTAGAGAAATAGTAGAACATTTCAAAGAAATAGGAAATGTACCTATCAAAATAGTTCTCAAATCCATTTCTTCATCCATATCTTTAGTAAACTCATTATCTTATGTAGCCTTCCTTCCAAATTTGATTTTCTTTGGAGTAGGCCTCACTTCTTCTCTTAGATTCTCTGCTTCTTTTGGCTTTACCTATGGCATTTCTTTGGGTAATTTCCTTTTCTCCATAACTCTCAGTCTCCGCATCCTTTTTTTGAGTTATGGTGAGATTTTGAGGAAATTTCTTATGTTGCACCACATGTCACTTTTGTCCTGGTGAGATAGGAAGAAGGACAACAAACCTTAGAGGTATTTTCCTCCTTAAAGTGTTCATACTCTTTCCCTCTGAAAAAGTACGTCTCTCTTCTAGAGAAACATTCTTTTCTTTCGAGGGTTTCTCCTTCTTGATTTCTTATTTTGAATGGTATGTATACCTTTCATTCTTTTCCTTTTCTCTGGCTGTAGACAATTTTCCTTTTACTGTTAATTCATCCTTATGAACTAGATATCGTTTAGAAATCCATACCTTTCTTATCCTAGCGTTAGGAGAAAATCTCTCATCCTTCTTTTCATTCAACACTACCCTCAGATTTGTAGCAACTATGTTGACTTAAGTCACTGATGGAAAAGGATCTTCATCAATCACCATGGCCTTCTTTTTCTCAAGGAACTTCAGTATTCCCTTGTTAATCCTATCCTAGATAATATTCATAATACTCCAATAAGAATTAGTACCATGATTCCAGGAGTTATGATACTTATAGTATACTTTTCCCTTGAGTTCCTCTTTGCCAGGGGTTTAGTGATCCTAAGGAAATGTGATGAATTTCTCCTTCAAAAGGAAATCAATTCCTCAGTCTTTCCTACATCAAAATTATATTGTACTTGTGTATTGGATGTCTGTGACTTTTTTCATAACTCAAGTGTTTTCTTCATCAGTAGAGGGCAGATGAATGAACCTGTACTTAGGAGATCTGCTATTGCAATATCTTCATAATTCACCTCCTGGTAGTAAGTTCCCATGGAGGTCTTTCTCTGTTGACTTTCTTTCTTGAGTAATTCTTCATACTTTGTTACCTTAGCAACAAGCTCATAGAAGTCTCTGAACTCCATACCTTGAAACTACTTTCTCAATTCTATGCTCAAAGTCCCACTTTGGGCCATCTTCACATACTCTATTTCTAGGAGATGGATTTTGCATATGTTCTTTCATTCTTTTGAAACAAGTAATAAATGGCTCAATTGATTCTCCACTCCTTTAAGGTTACTTGATAAATTACACTATGTGAATCTCAGGGTTCCCGACTTTGAATAATTGTGCGTGGAACTATCTCTCCATTTATTACCAACTCATAATAGAATTCCTTAGTAATGTTGCTTACCAAGTAAAAGTAGTTCCTATTAATGAGTTGGGAAATTACTTGAGTTTGAAATAGGGGAAATTTTCATAGTTGGCAAATTCCCCACACTACACTGTAAATCTAACCACATGATCTGAGGTAGATTGTCTATCATCTCTAGAATAAAGAGGGTCGAGAATTCTATACACCCTTGGCTATGGATTCTCTCGATCTATTACCTCTGGATATTGCTTATAGAATTATGGGTAGCCAACTTGTCTAAGGCTAGGTCCGTATAGCTCATGCACCGCCTCCCTTATTGCCTCTAAGTCTGGTGGTGGAGGTGGTTGCATAAAAGGCTCAGGAATTTGCTGCCCTCTATTAATACCTACCCCTGAGGGTGGTTGAACAATGCCCCCGTGCATCCCGCTAAAGAAAGTGGCTCATTATAGGCTCTAGAATGTGTAACCGGATTGGTGTTAACAAACACCCTTTGAGAAGCTATTGTCCTAACATGATTAGAACGTTCTCCGTTAAAATTTGTCGAAGTTCCCTCTTCTCTCCTATGGGGAGGGAGAAGATCTGAGCTTTCCTTTGTCTAAAGGCTATAAAGATCACCAGCCCTACAGAAAATTCTTGGGAGTGCTTTGCTCACCGCATTAGATAGTTGCCTTATAAAAGTCTAGAAGCAACTTTTGGCCACTATGGTCTAATAATATTTGAGATTACTATTCAGCAGTAGTCCTTTATAGTTAAGATTACATTCTTCTCACTTTGCCATAACGGCCTTAGCTCACTCGAATGTTGTTCTGGCTTGTTCATCAACAGCATTTATCTTGCATACTCAGACATGGCTTTGGTTTTCTCAACCAAAAATTTAAGTTCTTTAGACTCAGCCTCTGCCCGGCCATTTTTATATCAAAGATTTGCTGACCAATGCATTCGGTCTCATGTAGATGGAAGTCGATCATTGCCTGAAACTCAACAATAGTAGGAACATGAGTATCATGATCATCTACATTACCTATGCCCTCTTGCTGACCGAATGGATTATCTGATTCAAATTCTTCTTGAAGAAAATCTGTTGTATTTCTCTCAAATTGTTCCACCATGGTTGGAATGAGTCATTCATGTAGTACTTCTACAACATCAGATACTAAGTTTTGAGACTCCAAAATGATTTTACTTCTCAATTTCGGTGGCATCTTCAACAAAGAATGGATCCACCGGGCAATGTTTCACAAAGATGTGTCCCATTGAGGGTGGAAAAAATATGTTGTGGTGATTTTCAAAATTTCACACAAACATACAAAATCTGAAGCATCTTGAGGCGTGCTAAATTAAGTGTTTCTAAATTGAAATGGCTAAGATCAAACTTCTAATCAGACTATGTAGGCTCCTTGGTTTCCTTGATAGTTCCCTAGAATCAAAGTAGAAAATGTCGTACGAATGGAAATATTGCTGGAATTAAATGCTGAAGAAAAATGTTAGATTTCCTTAGGAATGAATAAAATAACATTATTGGAAAAGAATGTGGAGGACTTGGATAGAGCATGGAAATAGAATGCTTGAATTGCTAAAGTAAACATTGGATTTCATTGTGAAAATAATATTGTGCTGGAAAATTGATACAACTTGAATAGAACTTGGAAACATAATGTTAGAATTGCTAAAGAAAATATTGGATTTCACTATGAAGGAATGAAATAACACTATACTGGAAAATTTGACAGAAACTTGGCTAAAACTAGAAATAGAACGCTGAAATTGATGAAAGATGATTGAAAAACTAGGATTTGCTGAAGTAGATTAATAATGAGTCGATTGATTGGTTGATTTATTCGTTGGTTGATTCATCCTCTGCTCCTTTTATATATGTCTTCACTTGCTGCCCAAGTCTTTATTTTCTCTACTCTCTCCACTTCCTGAAAATATTTCCACTTCTTCAATTAAGGAAGTTTGATCCTCAAGAATTCATCTACGTCTCCACTAGGGAGTCTTGTTCCTAAAAAGAAGAATTTCTTTCAAAATCTCCATTAGGAGTTTTGTTCCTCGAAATTCACGTCGCTATAGCACTCAGCCTCTACGCTACTTTTGATGACTTGGTTTGACTTCAAATTTTTAAATTTTCAAAAATACCCTCGAACTTTTCTATGTAACACCTAGAAAATACCCTATCAATTTTATAACATGTTCAAGGTGTAAGGAAATAAATTAAATCATATTTTTAGACGCGTTTTAACAGCTGCAGATAGTGGTAAAAACCAAGAATTTTACAGGGCCAAATAAATTTGGTAAAAATGTCAAATGAGGACCTAAGATTAAGTAAATGAGAATGTAAATGTCAAAATAGAAAATGAATTGAAGCTGAAGTGAAAATGACAATGAAATGAAAAGTTAAAATAGAAAAATGGGAAAATAGGAATTTATATGCAAGCGAATAAGTATTTATGAAGACTTAAGGCTTAAGACTAAATTTTGTCTTGTAAATGCCATTTCTCACACATTTGTAAAAAAGGGAAAGAAAGGGAGAAAGGCAAGGGCATTCGATTGAGAGAAAGAAGAAGGGATTTCTTCTCCCATGTAATCAAAGAGACAAGTTGATTAAGAAGGATGAAGAGGAAAGGAAAGAGAATCAAGATTTAAGGTATGAAAAACCAAACCCTAACTGTGACGCCCCAAAACCCGGGGGTCCGTTGATTACCCATCAACCCGCGGAAAACTTGTTTGTCTCATAGCATGAGACCCATACATGAGTAAAAATGGCCACATTGGCCTACACATCATACTCATCAAAATACATCCAACTATATTGCAATAGTTTCAAGAGTTATTACATTACAATTAATCAAAACATATATCAAAATTAAGGGTTCTAATACATGTTTTACAAAAAAAATATCTACCAAAGCCACACTCCGACTTTCTTCTCACAGCGGCCTCTAATAAGCACCGTCTTCACAGAAATTGCTCTGTGCACAGTACTTGATCCCTCGACGGGGTGAGAAACGTGCGGTAGTGATAATCTCCTACATGGGTTACTCCCACCTAAATTTTTATGTAATGATTCAATAGAAACACATTCAAGCAAATACATGATCTACTTGCGATATCTCTACGTGATATGGATGAGAATCAGACTCCCACCCTTTCCCACTTCTCGAGCCCTCACTTGACTCTCTCACATGTGCCCTAGTCAGATGTAGAAAATCTGATTTTCAAAACAAAGGTTTTGTTCTTGAAAACCTCTTCAGTTCGATAAATATATTAGACTACCCTCCGGGCGAATTGCTGGATCATTTTCGAAGCAGTCATGCAGGTCGGCCTCGAGATGAAGCTGTTGGACCCTTTCTCGAGAGCGGTCGTCGAAAAATATTCCCTTGAAATTCCTTATAACTATTTTCCATTTTTCTTTTCTTTCATGTCATGCACTCACACCTAATTTTCTAGGTTGCCCCGGTGCATATGAAATGCATTATGCCATTTTCACAATAATTCATGTTAATATATCAAGCATGTATATATATATATATATATATACCATATATATATATATATATATATATATATATATATATATATATATATATATATCTTTCTTCTTTCTTATATATAAATATATATATTAACGAGCAACATCAACATACCATGGATAATTATAATTGATGCATATAATTCTCCTCCATGCACAACCATATTAAGCCACATCCTCTGACATACATTAACATGTCATATTCACACTGCATGTTATTCACACAAGCCATAACACACAACCTAACTGGACAGTACTAACCCGTCCGATTGGCTAATGATCTCCACATGAACATGGCTACAATATTGACTCAATGGTATTTCCATAGATTCCAAGAACACCCGAAACGGAGTTCGGACGAAGAAGTTATGACCTTCCGAAGTTGGAGGTCACACATGACTAGGCAATCCTACCTGGACAGCCTACCTTACTTGCCCGGGAGCCCCTCTCTGGTTAGATCTAGTACCCAATGTCTTCCATAGGCATACAAATGGAATCTTTACTCAATGGGATTCCGCCAGAATTCAAGAACACCCAAAGCGGGTCGGATGAAGTATGACCTTAGAAGTTGGAAGTCACACATGACTAAACAGTCCTGCAGACCAGCGTACCTTACCTCTGGGAGCCTCTCCCGGGGATAGATCCAATACCCAATGCCCTCCATAAGCATACAGATGGAATCTTTACTCAATGGGATTTCCATAAGAGTCAGAGAACACGACGAGTTCGAATGAAGAAGTTATGACCTTAGATGTTAGGAGTCACACATGACTAGAGCGGTCTATACAAGCGGCCTACGCCCCACTTTCTGAGCCCTCTCGGCCGACTCCTAGTACCCAATGCCCTCCATAGATATACGGCTAGAATCTTGACTCAATGAGATTTCCATAGAGTCTAAGAACATCCGAATCGGAGTTTGGACGAGAAAGTTATGACCTTTTGAAATTGGAGGTCACACATGACTAGGCAATCCTACCCGGACAGCCTACATTACCTGCCCGAATGCCCCTTTCCGGACATATCCAAAACCCACTGCCCTCCAAAGCATATGGATGGAAACTTGACTCAATGGGCTTTCCATAGAGTCTAAGAACACCCTAATCGGAATTCAGACAAAGAAGTTATGACCTTCCGAAGTTGGAGGTCACACATGACTAACTTGATCCCTTTGGATGACCTACCTTACTTGCCCGAGGCCTGGGGCTAAGATCAGTACTCAATATACCCTCCATAGGCATACGGATGGAATATTGACTCAATGTTATTTTCATAGAGTCTAAGAACACTCTAATTGGAATTCGGACGAAGAAGTTATGACCTTAGAGTTGGAGTCACACCTAAATAGCATTACACTCGGCATTTTGACCCGGCCTTCTTGGTAAGCCTTAATCGACCATTTAATGTCCCCCCACAGAAATATGGCTGAAATATTGACTCAATGGGATTTCTATAGAGTCTAAGAACACCCGAATCGAAATTCGGATGAAGAAGTTATGACCTTCCGAAGTTGGAGGTCACACCTAAATAGGCGGCCACTACGGCTAGCGCTGCCCGACCCGACCTTGGCAACAGGCCTGATTGCCCGATGTCCCCCACAGGAACATGGCTGCAATCTTGACTCAATCTCGGTTTCCATAGGTCTAGAACACCGGACCAGTTGGACGAGAAGAAGTTATGGTCTTAGAATTTGAAGGTCATGCATGATCCTGGCCCGGGACGGAACCCATCGAAATTTGGCTGAACCCATCCGGCCAGGCTGGCGGTTGGGCTGACCCTTCAACTAGGCCCGATGCATTAAGCGGACCATAAAATGGACTACAGAGGTCCGATTTGAGAAATTCGAAAGCCTAACATCAAGTTCACTGATGTGGCTACAATTTACCTGAAGAACTCACTACCAAACTTCATTTATTTCCTACTCAAAAACCAGTTATAAAGTCCTGTTAATGTGTACTACCTGATATGCGACTTCCATAGTTTCAAAAAAACACAGCCAAACATTCCCCTTAGGGCAAGACAACCACACCTTCATTCATTTTAACTCTAACATATAAAAATGGCACACAAGGACAATTACTTAGTCCCAAAACCAGTCCCCGGACTGTCAGCTTCGATCGAAATCTCCGACTACATTGTCCCAAAGTCTTGGGACGGTTCACACGACCACTCACGGCCTCACACAACCCATGCCATTTGAATGGCCCTTACACAAGGATTAAACCAAGTAGGAGAAAACACATACCTCTTGGAGTTTTGTCAAAACTCCCCAACTCCAGTCTCTATGCGAAACCCTTGCCGTGAGGATGAACTCTTCCTCTTGCTCCGCCTGAAACCGCCTGTCCGATTTTCAGAAAATTTAGAGAGAATGTGGAGTTTCTCTCTCTAAAACTCTCTCTTTTTCTTCCTCTTTCTTTTCTCCCATCCACAGTTTGGTCAGAATGGAGGGCCCAGACATATCTTCTCACTTGCCACATGTCCAATTTTCATTGGCTCTTAGGATTTCTTTATCTCTTATCAATCTCTTATGGATTTCTCTCGATGACACAATGCCACATGTCACCTATAGCCCATCGCAGGCTCTTTGTTTGACTAGCTCTCCACTTGGCCACGTCTCACATCTTGACCTCAAATGCGCGGTGTCACCTTGCTACTCTCGATTGCCTCGGCGTGAAATTCGGGTGTCACCGGAGTGACGAGGAATCGGCGTGGTAGCTAGATTTGAGAAGGCGATTCCAGCGGTGAAATCCATTTCATCATGCGAGATCTAAAATCCGGTTTTGACCGAATTTTTGCAGTTCTACTGCTTCCTCAATCTGGATTTTTAGGGGTTTCACACTGCCCTCTTTACTTGTGTTTAGGTTTAATAAACCCAAATGTGGTATAAAGTGTTTTGAAAGGTTGTAGTTCGTTTTGGGGTTGTATTGTGTAAGATTTCATGGTGTATGGTGGTTTGGATTGTTGTTGATGAATTTTTGTATAAAGGAAATGATGAAGTTTCAAAGGAGTTGCTATCAAATAATTTTCAATACCCCTGTTTTTGTTTTGGCTATAAGTTAAGTTATAATCATCCAAATTGAGTGATTCCAATTGGTAAAGAACTATAAGAGCTAGAGATAAAAATGTATAGAAGGGACCAAGAGCAAATTATAGCTCTAAGGCTCCCTAATATGGGCTTAAGAAAATTTTGAGTAGCTAAAGGGTATATGCTTTATTTTTGGGTGTAGTTGTGGTGTTTTTAGCCGTAAGTTGAGTTCCACTCATCAAATTGAGTGACTCAAAATTGTAAGGTAAATTAGACTTCTAGGAAAATAATTTACTTGAAGGAAGTGTATGCAATTTGTAAACCCAAAGTGCCCATAAATCTGTCAAAGTGGAGCTATGTGCAAGAAATAATTTACTTGAAGGAAGTGTATGCAATTTGTAAACCCAAAGTGCCCAATCTGTCAAAGTGGAGCTATGTGCAAGAACAATCTGATTCTGTTTTGCAAATTTGAGTAGTCTGGATGCAAAATGTCGTGGCAGGTTTGGAGTGATCCAAATTGGATGATTCTAATTGAAGAAGAAACATTAGAACCATAGCTTCAAATGAGTAGAAGAAACCATTACAAATTTATGGAGTTAGATCCCCGAAATGAGAATAATAGGTGACCCAGTAAGTCGGTACTACCATCAATGACATTAAAATACCTGTGAATTTGAGTTTGGGTGACTCAAATGAGATGATTCCAATTCCTACTGAAAATAGGCCATAGAGTTATCACTGATAGCCATGAGAAAATATAGCCTCATGTGTCCTAGTCTTTCAAGCGTGTCATCAGTAGAGATCAACCATGAACCAAAACTTAGAATGCACAATCGCATTTTTTTTTCTTCTCAGTTGCCTTTGATAGTGACATATTTGCTAGATTAGGGGTTAGTGACGAGAAGTTTCATCTACAACTGATCTCCATAATAGGAATCTAAGAGAGACAACCTGGGTTCGTTTCTTACACTTATTTCCCTTGTTTCTTTCTTTTTTTTTTTTTTTTTTGACAAAACTAAATCTAATAGTTTTGAGTATAATATGTACAGTGTTCCACTGAGCTATAAATGAATTGATTTGTTCTCCACTTCTCTATTTCTAAACAATGAATGATTGCGAATAAGTGGATTTATTGAAATGAATGCATATTGATTTGTTTTAAAATTGATTTGATACAATCATCAGAAATGAATCTTGCATAATAAACTGAATATATTGGAAACCAAGTATTTCGACATAAATGTATATACACTATTGTAAATTGCTACAGAATGATTTGAGCACTTAATAGAATGTTACAACCATAAATTCGAAAGTTAAGGATAGATCAGATATGCAACAACAATAAGAGTCAAATGAGCAAGATCGCGCGAATGTAATAACATAGCTCACTTCCATCCAGAGCCCAATCCGGGACAAGATTACCTGCAAAGGTTCACTAAATGATTTTTAATAACTAGTCAGCACTCTAAATGGTAATTATAATATCGTGTTATAAAACCTTTATACCTCATCTGAATTAAATGACTTTGCCATGATTCGCTATCTTATGCAATCGAAGCATAGGTTAATCATACTTAAAGTGCAAATGGAAAGAAATTGCAGAACAAAGATTTGTGTTTAATACTATATTACATAATGAAACTCGTATGATTGAAAATGACTAATGAATTGTAATTTGAATGTATACGAAAATGAAAATATACATATATGTATCAGACCGCATTGGTCATCAAAAAATTATACAAAGTACCATTTAGAAAATGCATGATTTACTGAACCAAATGAAGAGAGAACTGATGGAATCATCATGAACAAAATGTTTCAGCAAGGTTGTTTATCATCGTATGTATCATGAACATAACGAAGGAAATGACTGCACGATAGCCAACACTATACCACAGAGTCAGCGTAAAGCTCAATTCCGCATTCATGAAAATATATTTCACACTTTATAATAAACTTTGATTTGTTTTAAAATATTTTTGTATTGAAAAATGACTATAATGCTCGTAATGTATAAAGGTAGTAAATGACCTTGAAATCGGGTATGTAATTCCATATTTAATAGAAAATGTGTCTCAAAACAAACACGGGCCCTTGCTGAATTATATATACAAATATATTTTCATAAAGATAACATCCCTTGGCAAAATGAGCATCGGAAATGTAGTTTTATCGACAAAGAAAAAGGAATTGATCTGAAGAGGACTGCAGCCCCAGACTGTCTCTACTTCCAGGTCGAAGTCGTACTGAGCTGAGTCATTACATTTTTAGTTGGTATCCGAGCCTAGGTTTAAGTGTATTCACAAAATGATTTTGAAATTCCTTAAATGATCGTAAATTGTTTATGACATGCATTGCATTGCATATAAAGGATGACGGAACTGATGCGGATCATTAGCCTTAATAGGTAAGGAATGTTCAACAACAATGCTTTGAATAGATTCATAGAGATTTCCCCATCATAATAATGAGAGTTTGAGTTTCCGTGAGATTTGATCTGAGTTATCCTTTAGGGATTTTGATGTGATATTTGGGATGGACTGGTTGTCCCGACACCACAGAAGATTGTAGAATGAAGAGAGTGACACAGTGACAACTGCAGTGGTGAGGAAAATGACTTTATCTAAGCGAGGAGGTCGGAATCCACCTCTCTAATGCAGATATCTGTCGCTACCGCTAGAACAATGGTTCGAGCGGTGTGAAGCCTACTAAAGTGGGCAGATTGATAATGAAAAAGGTGAGCTTAGCTTATTAGACATCCCTACGCTAGTGATTATCCGACGGCCGGCTGGTTTTGCCAGGATTGCTCCATAGAGAGATTGAGTTCGCAATCGACGTTGTTCAAAGGTGCCACCTGATATCCACGTCAATCGTATCGAATGGGTCTGACGAAGGGTGCCAAGAATTGAAGCTTCAATTTGTGAATTATGAGAAAGGATTTATTCGGCCCGAGTGTATCACCATGGGAGCTCCAGCGGTCTTTGTTAAAAAAAGAAAGATGGTACGCTTCGCTGTGTGTGTCGGATTATATATAACCAAACAAAATGACAGCTGAAGAACAAATATCCGTTACTCCAAGATTGATGACTTGTCCCGACCAATTGAGTTAAAAAGTGTTTTTCACACGACTTGCGACCGGGGGTATCTACCACTACGATTGCTGATGCTGACAGTATAAGATCTGCCATGAACGCTGTGTATGGATGATTATGATTCCTTGTAATGTCGTTACCGATAAATGCTCCAACCCGCCATAGACTTAATGAATTGTGTTTTCCTACCGTATATAGATCAGGCTTTGTCATGGTGTTTATAGATGACATCCTGTGTATTCAAAGGATCGAGAAGGTCATGATACACACCTTTGAGTAGTGCTAGAAACCTTGAGAAAGGGACAATACGCCAAATGGAGCAAATGCTAATTTTGGTTGAGAAGTGTCTCCTCTGACACATTATATCGAAAGAAGGAATTCAAGTGGATCCAAGGAAGATAGAGGTGATTATTGAATGGAAACCACCGAGAAATGTCACCGAAGTGCGTAGTTTCCTGGGATTGGCAAGCACAAGAAGGTTCATATGGGATTTTCATGCGATCATGACTCAACACAAGATTACCTTCCAAAAGAATGTGAGATTTGAGTGGGAGGCGTCAAGCTAGCTTTGAAATTTGAAAGCATTCTTAAACTGTGCACCTAGCTTCTTACTCAGCCGACCAACGCAAAGAATACATTTTTAGTAATGCTTCATTAAAATGGACTTGATGTCCATGCAAGAGGGTAAAGTGATAGCTTATGCTTCAAGGCAGTTGAAGCCGCATGAAAAGAACTACCCTACGCATGATTTGGAATTGGCCACCATTGTGTTTGCATTGAAAATTTGGAGACACTATCTTTATGGAAAAAATGTTTCATCTACATCGATCATAAAAGTCTTAAGTATTTGCCCTCGCAAAGAGAGCTTAACTTAAGACAACATAGATGGATGAAATTTAATCATGATTATGATTATGATCGACATCAACTCGGGAAGGCCAATGTATGCATGCCCGAAGTCACATAAAACGCTTCGAGCCGCTGAATGCCTATTTATCATTATTAGACGACAGTACAATGGTGGCATAATTGATAGCAAAACTGACGAGTTAAACGAGTGTCTGAAAGTAATAAAAAGAATGATAAGAAAATTGCAGCAATTGTAAATCAAAATAGATGGAAAAGATCGTGAAACGATCTAAAGCTGACCAAGGTCTCACTCTGAGTTGAAGTAAAGTCTTCAGACCATGATCATGAAATATATTTCTGACACTTTTTGTACAAACTCGATTTTGTTTTGTAAATATTTTATTAAAAACAATATAATGCCGAATGTGGCATGCGGATAATTTGACCAAATGGCAATGTAATGCCATATTTGTTGAAAAATATATTGAAACAAAATGATGGATCCCTTGTTGAATAACATACAAAGATATTTTCATAAAGATAAATATCCTTTACAAAATGAGTGATTTGAAATGTGTTTTACTAACAAAAGAGGTTGAATTGAATGGCGCCCTTATGAGGCCTCTCACGGAAGAAAATGCAAAACACCATCATGGTTGAATCGTAGTTAAGTGAGAAGAAGATAATCGGGTCTCGATTTGATTCAAGAAACCAGGAAAAGTGAAAATGATTAGAGAAAGATTGAGTGCCAATAGACAAAAATCCCACGCCTGGCATAGAGAAGAAAGAATATTCGATATAAGGATCGGTGAAAAATGTTTTGAAAGTATCTGAAGAAGGTAAATGAAGCTCTAGTGCGGAAAAGCTCATCCTAGGTCATCGGGCCACAAGGAGGTGGCATTGAGAAGCGGGTCCAACAGCACATGATTAGCCTTACCCCTAGAGTTGGAAATATCCATAATGCCTCATGTGTCACGCTTAAGGAGGTACAAGTCACCCCATCGCTACATGTGCCTCTTCGGTAGACAATTGAGCTGACCGGATTTTGACGCACGAAGAAGAGCCTGTAGAGATCCCGCTCAAGAAGTCAAAGAATGGAAACAAGAGGACCTATTATCGCGGCAGATAATCACAAAACCGAGGAAGGCTTACTGGAGCGAAAAGGCGTGTGCGACACACACCTCAACTATTCAATGAAAGTAAATTTCAAGGACGAAATTCTTTTAACGAGGGGAGAGTTGTAACGCCCTGAAAATACCCTAATAGTTTTATAACATGTTCAGGTGTAAAATAAATTAAATTATATTTTTCTAGCGTTTAAAAGGCTAAAAACGAAAAATGATAAAAACCTGGAAATTTTACAAGAGCTAAATAAATATGGTAAAAATGTCAAATGAGAACCTAAGGGTCATAAATGAGGAGTGTAAATGTTAAAATGAAAATGAAATGAATGAAGGAAAAAACAGCAAATGAGAAAATGGGAAAATAGGAATTTATGTGTAAGCCAAACAAGGCCTATGAAGACTTAAGGCTTAAGACCAAATTTGGTCTTGTAAATGCCATTTCATGATTTGGAAAAAAAGGGAAAAAGGGAGAAAGGCTATGGCACATTCTGGTTGAGAGAAGAAGAGAGGGATTTGTGATTTCTTCTCCATGTAATCAAGGGACAAGTTGATCAAGAAGAAGGAGGAAGAAGAAAGGAAAGAGAATCAAGATTTATAGCAAAAACTGAACACTCAACTCTCTTTTTCTAATACTTGTGTTTGGGGCTTAATAAAACCTAAATGTATATAAAAAGTGTTTTTGAAAGGTTGTAGTTCGTTTTAGGTTGTATTGCAAGATTACACAAAAGGGTGGTTTGGAATTGTTGTTGATGAATTTTTGTATAAAGGAAATGATAAGAAGTTTCAAAGGAGTGTCAGCCAAAAAAATTTCAAACCCCTATTTTGTTTTCGCTATAAGTTAAGTTATAATAATCTAAATTTAGTGATTCAAATTGGTAAATGTCCATAAGAGCTTAGAGATACAAATGTATAGAAGGACCAGGAGCAAATTGTAGCTCTAAAGTTCCTGATATGGGCTTAAAAGTGTTTAGGTAGCTAATGAGTATGCTCTGCTGGGAATAGCTGTGGTGTTTCTCAGCCGTAAGTTGAGTTTCACCTCCAACCACAGATGATTCAAAATTATGGGTAAAACTTAATTTATAGGAACAATTTACTTGAAGGAATTATATGAAATTTGTAACCTCAAAGTGCCAGAAAGATCAAAGGAACTATATGCAAGAACACCGATTATGTTTAAAATTAGAGTAGTCTCGGATGCAAATGTCAGAATTGAGCTGGGTGATCCCAAATTGGATGATTATAATTGGAGAAGAAACCTTTAGAATCATAGATTCAAAATGAGTAGAAGAAACTATTACTGGCCTTATAGATTTATCTCTCTTGAATCGAGAATAAAGAGGTGTTCCGAAAGTGGACTGGCATACCGACAAGTTTGGCATTTAAATGTCATAATCCTGAGTTTGGGCAGACCAAAAGGAGATGATTTCAATTCCTACTGAGTAATATCATAGAGATATCATTTTCTTGAAGAATCATGAGAAAAATATGGCTCATGTGTCCCTGCAAACAAGTGAAGGCGTGTTGGGTAGACATCAACCCAACCTAAAAATCCTAGAATGCACAACTCGATTTTTTTCTTATGTCGTTTTGATAGTGACATATTTGTGATTGAGGGATTGGTATGGAGGAAACTTGACCCAAGAACTGACTTCCTCGATAATAGGAATTTAAGAGCTTGATAACCTTTTGGGTTTATTCTTCACACTTATTTCCTTGTTTAGGTTTTGTGCCTTTGTTTGACAAACTAAATTCTAAAAGGTTCTAGGCGAATATGCATGTGTGTCTGCTTGATTCATAAATGAATTGGTTTATTCTCCACTTTCTCTCTATATTTCTAAATGTTTGAAGGATTATGAAATAAGTGATTTGGAGAAATGAATTGCATATTGATTTGTTTTTAAATCGATTTGATACAACTGGACAGTAACACTGTGACATGAAAAATTGGATGAATATTGGAAACCAAGTATTTGGGTATAAATGTATATACACTATTGTAAATTGCTATGAATGATTTGAGCGCCCTTAATAGAATGTTAACCGTTAAATTTTAGTTAATGATTGATTGGTATACCAATAAGAGTCAATGAGCAAGATACGACCAGACGATAATACCCGATCCGTATCTAACTGATGATTTGCAGCTGCTCACTAATGATTTTTAATAACTACCAAGAAATTCTAACGGGACCATATTGTGTTATAAAACCTTTTTTATACCGGCCTGCAACCCAGCGAGACCTTGCCGATGATTCGTTATCTTATGCACTAAAGGTTAGGAAATTCGCAGGCAAAAATGAAAAGAAAATCAGAAATGCATGACGGTGTTTGAATGATTTATTGCATATGAAACTAATATGATTAGAAACAACAATGAATTGTAATTTGAATGTATATCAAATGAAAATAAATATACATATATGTATTGTACAACATTGGTCATTGAAATGATATGCTATACCGATTTTAGAAAATGCATGATTTACTTAAACTGGAATGAAGAGAGAACTCAGATAGAACCACTAGGCATGAAAATGCTTAGCGTTGTTTTATCATCGCGCAGTATCGAAAAATCGTGTACGCTAAGCGCACCAAATAATCAAAACATCTGGAAGACCTTGTCGAAATGGATAAGCTCCAACTCCCATTCAAGAAAACATATTTCTGATACCTTACATTATAATTCCGACTCGTTTTGTAAATATTTTGGTATTGGAAAAATGGATTATAATGTCAATATAAAGGTGGTAAATGGACCAAATGACTATACAAAGACACATATTTAATGGAAATGTGTATTAACAAAATGATGGGCCCCTTTAAATTGAATTAGTATATACAAACATATATTTTCATATAAAGATAAACATCCCTTACAAAATGAGTATTAGAAATGTGTTTAATGGCAAACATATGAATTGAGCTCGTAATAGAAGATCAGACCGGTCCCGCCGCCTTCAGTTAGGCTCCGGTAATGGGGCACGAGCTGCTTCCGATCTATGAGCTTGTTCAAATAGATCCAAACCCCTTTCTTTTTAGACTTTTTTTCATGGGCTTAGGCTTAGGCCTAACCCTTCACTAGATCAGGCAAAATTTCAAGTTGGGTGCAAACACCATCTTACTTCCCTAAAGATTTCTTGAGAAATGGAGAAAATAGAGTATTTGGACAACGTTCCAAAAACTTGTTTAAGCCTTCTGTCTTCTTTCATCTTCTTATTTCTACTTAAAGAAAATTCACACAGAAGTGCTTTTGCATTTCAAGAGTCTATTGTATAGTGTGAGATTTGAGTGTGTTTCTTTTTTCCATTGTATCCATCTATTTTTCTAATACCAAATTTCATGGTAAAATGTGAGACGAATATACTAAAGACCAAGGATTCAATCCTTGTAAAAATAAGCTATTACAATGTAATATATAAATGTCACAAAATAACACACACACACACACACAGTATATATATATATATATATATATATATATAAATTTAATTATTTATTTTTCCACTCATCAGCCTCGTAAGTCATACATTTTTTATGAAGTGGGGTAGGAAACATTATGACGTTGGTATAGGAATAGAGAGTGGGAAATGTAATCTCATTCTATTTTCCTACTTCTGTGTTCGATAAGTTTTACAACACACAGAATTAAATCTAAAAAGTGATTTATTAAACAAACCCTACGCTAAGTAGAAATTTGATTCATCATACCTAGGTGATATTTTAATTCCCTCTTCTAAAAAGATAACGTAAAATAACTTCAATTTACTATTTACTTTCAAATTTTACTTGAAATCCATATGATAATGTATTATTGTCGTTGTTTCTTTTCATTATGATTCACATACTACAATAGAAAATGGACTATCATTTTTATGTAAGATTTTTATATGATTTCAAACTAATCCAAACATCATGAATGAAATCAAATTATAAATTACACTCCATAAGAAATAAGAATGAAAAAAAGATTTTTATTTTCATTCCTAATTCCAATCTACCAAACACCCTTAACGGTGTTAGAAAATTCCAAACATGCGTTTTGGCCCGCTCGATTTGCTTTGAGACCGCTACTTTACTTTTGACTGTTCAGTCAAGTGTTTCGTGGGGTTTGGGTTCCACTTATTTTATTGATTTTTTTTGATTTTAACAATTGAAAATATAAAGATATATTTAAATGATAATTAATATTTGATAAAATTGAAACTTTTTAAATTATAAAATATATAAATACTAATATTATCAAAATTTATAAAATGGATTAACAAAACTAATAAAATTCATATAAACTATAAGGGCAACTTTATACACTGATATAAGTTGATTTGAATGTCAGTGTTCACTGCACAATATGTCAGTTATTTATTTACTTTATTATTCTTCCTTTTTTAAATTTTATTGTGTTGAACCTATTTTTCTTATTCAACTTTTCTGGAGTGTATTGTGGATTGAAATTAAATCTTATTAAGAATATATTTGTTTCCTTAAGAACTATACTTTAGAGAAAAAATATCAACATCAGGTATATTTCACTTTCGCCCAGTTCTGGCCTTATCCACCGACCCACCAAGACCCCCAAAGGGACTAGGGCCCAAGCTAGCCGGCCTGTGAACGCCCGCTGATCCTCCCGCCCGCACCCAGCTGACCAGCCCAAAAGCCAAATTCACTCAGAACGCCCCAACATCCTCCTGCCCCGGTGCCCTGGATACCTCATATCCCTATGCTTTTCTGCTGTGTGTTTCCTTTCCGATCAACTCCACTAAACGAAGCTACCAACCGGCTTTTCATGATATAAGTGTAAGTTCTCCCCACTTTAACCGACCTCCTCGTTCCTAAAAGAATAAGAAAGACTCCACAGCATCATCGCTAGCTAATATAAGAATAAGTCATCATTCCCGCAAATACCTTCCCCTAATACATGAAGAATCGTTTACTCAAAAAGACGGATCCCCATCTCCTTCCATAAAGAGAAGGTATAAGACACCAACGGCGTGACGTAGACTAATCGAGATATTAATCAGCGGCTCTGGGTTTCAGGGTCTTCGAGAAAAAGACTTTGTCACCCTTGTCATCTGGATGGGCGATTTAAATACCACTGCCGCCTTCTTATATGTTTCGTAAGTCAGATCCAATCGCGAACGCCCGAATGATCCACCGACTCCCAGAATTGGGAGACTACAATCGCGCCGTCTCTGTGGGAATCAGCCAGCAAGAAATCTCAAAGACTACACGCCAGAGCTTGTGCACACCCGCTCCACACCCAACCTTCAAGCCTTAGCCATTCTCGAACATCCCCACCTGACTAAGCCAACTTACCGCCATGTTCAAGAACCCAAGAACCCACCCATCGAGACCCCAGCCTCACTACTGGGCGCCTGAGACATGTTAGGAGGAGCAGTCTCGACGATGGTCGACTACGAGAATCCAAGCACCATTTACAAACAGAAACACTACTTACGAACCCGCTTAGAGTCTACAGTTCCTGAACCCCAAGGTGTGGGCTCAAATGAGCCCCACTGGCGAATAAAGGGAAAAAGCCCCTCCTAATTCCGTAATTACAGATCACTGCTCATGACGAGCTCGACGCCCACTTCCACTGCCTCACCACCCCAGCAGCCGCGGAAGCCGAGTCCAGGGGAAGAGATTCCTCGCGCCACCCAAATTCCGGCCATGAGCGAGAACACACACGCCGAGTACGAAGAGAGGTGACAGCAGTGGACCCTGCCTGCCAATTGGCCCCCCGAACATATCAAGCACCCGGTTCAGAACTCCGCTCCATTTTTACATGCACTAGATCCGCCTGTGGCGCCCCATCCCGCACAGCCTTTATCCCCGTTCGGGTGGACTCCCACAACATACCGTCCTCCTTTCAGCCAGCACACTTGTGATCACGACCTCCTCGCGGATTCGTTATTCCTGGCTGCCTCGCTATATGATCGCCCCTCCATCCGTGACCTACGCCAGACTTCAACTGCCGACATTCTAACGCCGAGATGATAGACTCTTCAGAAGTGTTCCCGCCAAATAAAGGCCCAAATATTACCGGGTTCACAAGTTTCCAAAGGGTCGATAAACCTGCTCGCGAGCTGTGGGCCATGTCTGCCTCCCGTGATCCGCTCGCTAGGGCGAAAGTGGAATACGCCTCTCCGTGCTATCCTTAAACGAGAAGACGAATCCATCTAGGATTTCACACGCAGGCCCTGGATGCTGCCGCCCGTGATCGACATTTTACAAGATGGATGTACCCTACAAACTCCTGAGAAGCTGGACCAACCACCCTGCTCTTCCAAATTTTGAGATCCGCCCGCAACCATGGAAGAATTATATCACTGGCAGATAAGTTCTCCAAGACCGAAGACAACATTCGGCCGGGCCAAGAACCTGTGAATGATAATCCACCCAGAGTGTGGCGTTCTGGCCACAAAGGCTCATCCGAACGTACAATAGGTTTGCCAGAACAAGTGGTCGTGCGCCCGACGGCAATCTGAAAAGCGCAAGGAGCCCCCCCAGTTCACTCCTCTTAACATCGCCTATAACCGGCTCCTTTCCCTTATTCAGGACCTCCCTGATTTCAAGTGGCCCCCACCTATGAGGGTAGGCCCGGACCAGCGCAACAGATCCCTAAGGTGCGACTATCATAGAGACCATGGCCACGAAACCAACCACGCCAAAGCTTGAAGTTCCAGGAAAACTGATTCGCCTGCACCTCGTAAGGTATTTACCAGATCGATCAATCCAAAGGCGCCGCCCCACACTAATACGCTATCAAGCCGACATCGAGCATGCCCCTCGGCCCCTAAGCCATCAACTTATACTGTGGGATCGCCGAGCAGCGCATCGCCCAAGCAAAGAGAAAAATGCTTCTCGCAGCCTCACGTGAGCCAGAGGGAACACCATCAGAGCCTAAAAATCATCATGCCAGCTTCCGCCCGCTGATTCGCCTCCCATATCCTTCCCCTATAAACCCTACTCGCTATTACTTCACTCATTACGATGCACTTGTACTCACCGTCAGATAACAATTTTGATGTACATAGGGTCCTTGCCGATCCAGTAAAGCAGGCCTGATTTATTACACCTCCCAACCCTTACAAATGAGAGTCCACTGATAGATCTGGGCCACAGCGTGTTGTCTCGGTTCAATGGGGCTACTACATGACAACTGAGATACGCCTTTCCAGCCCAAGGGACCAAGATCCAACAAGTGTTGTTCTCTGCAGAATATTTCCAAATATGCAATGCCATCCTGGCCTGGCTTGGCTACACGCCATGAAGGACACCATCCACAGCAACACCATCGACAATCAGCTACCCGACTACACAGCTCGGCAAGCCCACCTTCAAGGAAGTCAATATCGTGATGACAATGCTACTAGCTCTCAATGCAAGGATGAACAGAGGAATGCTCAGCGAACCACCCCCTTAAGAGCCAACCTCAATAGCACCGCACACCGCCTCTATCCACTTTAATGGAGAAACACCGGCAGCTTGATCCTCGGAAACCACACCCCTCGATGGACCTGGACAGATGCATCTATGTTAGTACCCTCCTGTCCAGGAGGAGAGCGCTCCGAATTATGCCATGATGCAGCGAGGCGTTGATGTATTTTTCTGGACTCATGCAAGATAAGGACCGAATCAGCCTCACACACGCCTCACTCGGGGCAACGTCGCCCCATATGCCAAGTCTGTCAAACAAAAAGCAGACGCTTTCACCAGATCGCCACTGGGTCATCCACTGAGGTCGTATAATCTTCAAGAGCAATGGATTTATCGTAGCTGGGCAACAACACCTCAATGGCTGGCCAACGTGGTGGTTGTTCCAAAGAAGGGGAACAAATTGAGAGTATGTGGATTACACAGACCAACGATGCCCGCCCAAAGATGCCTTCCTCCGCCTCAGATAGATCGTGATTATGGACAGGCTCGGGCCGTGGCGTGCAAGATATCATTCCTGACGTTTCTGACACCTCTGACCACGATCCCCATGCACCTTGATGCTGGAAAACATCTTTCATCACTCCCCTGACTCTACTATTACAATGATCTCTTTCTACTTTAAAGAATAAGGCCACCTATCAGAGGTTGGTGACGAAAATGTTTCGATCACATTTGGTAGCACAATGGAAGCCCATATCGATCGATGATAGAAATCTGCTAAAGACTCCTGATCACGCTTCATCTCTAATAGACACTGGTCTCCCCGTGGAATATGGTGCGAAACCTGAACCTCTCTGCAACAGCCTTCGGTCACAATGAGCCCTCGCTTTATGGTAACCCAAAGGGGCATAGAGGCTAAACCTCGGCGAGCTTAAGGCCATCTTGCAAATCGCCGTCCCAGCCCAGAAGAAAGGATCCAACAGGGAACCCGATCTCTACTTGGTCACTCGGGCATTTTATTTCACCACTGACCTAAACCCTTCTTCACTACTCCGAGGAAGCCAACCCAGCCGAATGGAATGATAACGTGATCTACATCGCAGCAATCAAGCACACTCACAGAGCCCCGATTCTTAAGAGTTCCAGCAAGCTTCACACAACTTCATTCTACCTAGCGTACCGACAGCGTGCGCAACTCGCTTAAAGAATGTCGTGGGCATGTGAAGTTAAGGCCGGTGTTTTTATCAAAGGAATCTAACTCAATGCTGAGACCAATATATACCCACTCGAATGAGCTGCTCCTGACAAAGAACTCGTAAGTTCAGCCCATATTTTCGTGCTCATCCCTGTGGTGTTAATCGATTTCCACTAAACATTCATAAACCGGATTTTGCTTTGGAAAGATGGCCCAGCTGTAATGGAATTAAGCGAGTACGACATTCAATACAGCCAAGGTTGAAAGAAGGCAAGTTTAGCCGATTTCCTCGCAAACCTACCGACATTTGCTCCTGGATAAAAGGGTCAGGTGGATCTTGGTTGGATGGGCTTCAAACAATTGTGAGCTTGATCGATTCAATAACCTCCCTAACCTGGGGAAAGTGATTGAACAGATGGGTAAGGTCGGCTTCGCGTTGTCAATAACGAATCGTAATACGGTGCCACGAGGCCAAACAGCCGTGTCCCGCGCATGGAGTCGGCATGTTTTTCGGCATCCAGCCATTCATGTCAAGCGGCGTTGACAGGTTACGTAATCTGAGTCCAGAACTCCCCAATGAATAAGGCGTTCAGTCAAACAAATTAATCATTTTTCTTTCGCCGCAGAACTGAACATATCCCCGATCAGAATGAAAGCGGGTCGATGCTCGCCGCCATACCGCCATTACCGATAACAAAACCGTATTTCTCCCCATCACCATCGACGGACTCCTCTGCATCGCTGCGGCCCGAGTTAACGTGTGCAGAAGTCCCCTGATTCGGTTGACCACTACGCCATACATAATAATGGGAAACTACCTACCTGACAGACAAGGTCACAAAGTTCGTCTGTAGCCGGCTACATTCTCTATGATAGACTAGCAACAGACAAACATCTTAGGCGGAGTCTGTACTTGACGTGTCTAACCCCGAACAACAAGAGATATTGAATGACCGCATGAAGGCATATGCAACCACCAAAGTAATCCTCAGCCCATCTGCCCACACCCAAGGGTATTATTGGCTAACCATGAAGTCAGACGCTGTCGATTACGCTAGGAGATGCGACCCCTGCCAACGAATGTCCCCTATCTTGAAATCACCGGTGCAAGCCTTGGTCTCCATCTCTAGCCCATGGCCATTCTCTCAATGGGGGATTGACATAGTCGGTCTGCTTCCCACCACACCGACTCAAAAGAAACTATTATTAGTCGCCACCGATTATTTCAAGAATGGATGTGGTCGACGCCGCCAATCAAAGATGTAGGATGTCACTTCCATTTATCTGAAAACACGTCATTCGATTCAGAGATCCCGAGATCAATCGTGTCCGATAAATTTGCCACAGCTGATAGCCGAGTCTACCGTGATTTTTACAAGAATTGAAGATTAAAATTTATACTCTACCCTCAGATCCTCAAAGTAATGGCTACAGCAAAGTAGCTTCCAACAAACCCTGTTGGTTATTTTCAAAAAGCAAAGGACTATTAAAGGAAATGGAAGGAAGAACTTCCCCGGTGCTCGGCCTACAAAACTACCGCCGAAGCCAACCTAAGATTTCCTTTCTCGCTACCACCTACGCGGATGGTAGCCGTTATCCTTATCAAATCTATCGCTTAACATCCGACACAATACGCTCTAATTAGAAAATGCGTAATTAGTGGTCGAGTTAGACGCAAGTGACGAGTCGCTGGGAAGTGGCAACAATCCGAAGACTTACCAACGCCGCTGGCAAACTCTTATAACAAACGAGCCGGCCTCGTGTTCCAATTAGGCGATCTTAAGTTCTAGTCTTGAGGAAAGTTTTGAGGAACGAGGACCCCACTAGAGGAAAATCTAACCCAATCGGGAGGGATCAGATGTAGTCGCACGACCCGCTGGGAGTCTCGGTCCTATGCTATAGACAAAACAGATGGAACTCCTATACCTAGAATGTGGAATGCCACGCACTTGAAAAGGTATCATCAATAAAAGAATGTCTTTATTATCTACTACCGACATGTCTTTGCATATCTATACTTAACGCAAGGTCCATTTCAAAGTCCTGGTATGTGTAGTTCAGATCATTCTACCAAAGATAGATAACATCTATATCGGGTCAATTCCAAAGTCCCGTGGCGCAGCTCAATGATTCGCCTCATCAAGATAGATAACATCTAGTCGGGTCAATTCCAAAGTCCGGTGGCGAAGTTCAATGACCTGCCCTGGCCTAGCATAGATAACGCCTAGCCGGGGTCAATTCAAAAGTCCCGATAAGCGCGCAGGGAAACCACCTCCTATCCGGCCCGGCAGATAACCCAGCTTGGTCACCTTGAAAGTCCGGATGGCGCAGAAACTCGACCCATCCTGCCAGGGGGCAAAGATAACCTCCTAGTTGGAAGCTAAATTCAAAAGTCCGAAACCTATCCAATCGGCAAAGATAACCTTTGAATGTTTAACAAAGTCCATGGCGCAGAACTCACCTATCCGCCCAAGAAAGATAACCTCTAGTCGTCAAATTCAAAAGTCCGAATGGCGCAGAAACCGACTCCATCCTACCAAGAAAGATAACCTCTAGCCGTCAAATTCAAAAGTTTGATGATGCAAGAAACTCGACTTATCCAAATAAGAAGATGACCTCTAGTCGGGTCAAATTCAAAAGTCGATGGCGCAAAGAACGACCGCCCCACCCAAATAGAGATCACTTCGAAGTTGGTCAAATATTAAAGTCCTGGATGGCGCAGTGAAACTCGACCGTCCGACCAGGCAGATCACTTCTAGCTGTCAAATATTAAAGTCCCATGGCAAGAACTCGATTTGTCCGCCCAAACAGAGATCACTTAGTTGGTCAAATATTGAAGTCCGACGAAGCAAAGAACCACCGTCTAACCCAAAGATGATCACTTCAACCGGGTCCTGATGGATCACCGACGACCTCCACGCAGAAAGACACCTCACTTAAGACTCATCCGGCTCAACATAGATCACTTCCAGATCACTTCCAACTGATCAAATGCAAAAGCCCGATGATCGCCAGTGAACTAATTTATTCAAACACAACAGGCCATCTCGACTAATACCGGCGATTCCTAACACTAATGATGCACTAACAAAATCAAAGCAACCCATTTGATATAAAATGCAAGTCAAAGCATTCACAGATATTGGAACAAAAATTAGCAAAAATAGAAGGTATATAAGCAAACGGTCGGTATAACCACCGAACAAGATAAGTCTCTGCCCCATAAAAAGCATTCAAACCCTAGTTGACTATGGCATCCTCAACCCCACCGGCCCGACGAGGCTCGGGACCTATCCTCGAGAATCGCCTTCTCAGCCGATCAAGTTATTCTCCTGACACTCCTCCTTGCTAATCTGCAACTTGATCCAAGGCCGAGCGATCGCCGAGATAAGCCAGCTACCGGGCTTCTGTAAATAACTCGGATTTCCACGGATCGAAGGATTCTGCATTCCATCCAGATGTGAGGCTTCAAGCCCCGCATATGTTGTGTGCATAAGAACGCAGCCAGAACCATAGCCATACTAACAGTGCTGTCGCTCTTGAACTCGAACCTCCTACCCATTGTCTCTCTATCATGAACGGCCTCCTAAGGCTGGCGTCATCCTTATAGTCCCCTACCCCATGACCAAGGCGAGTCTCTCATCCGCCAAACGGCTGATCTCTTCTTCCGCCTTCTTATAAAGCTTCCATATGGCCAACGTCTCGAGCACTCCATGCCCTGGATCTCGCCTTCAGTAAGCATTTATCGCAACCGCTAAGGCACTTTGTGAACCCGGCAAGCCTGGGATCGCACCTGGGTACTGTATTAACCGCCCTTTGATCCGCAACCCGTCATCGCGGCCTCTACGACGCGCTACATCCCTCTCTTAGCCTCCGCCCGGCCGCCTTTCGCCAGACCCCAATTTCCGCCTCCAAAGGCCGGCACGTCAACCCGGCCTCTTTAATGACGCGCCCGCGCCTCCCGCTTCGGCCATCCCCGACCGGACATATAATCGCAGCCCGCCGGCTGGCCCAACGTGCAGAGATCAACCAGATGATGCCGGTGCCGTTCCTGATAGCAATGGCCACCTACAAAGAAACCCCTTAGGCGCACAAAAATTAAGCATGGGCATTAATATCATAACGAAACTCGTTATCTTACTAGTCATCACCAAGATAGTTACAAACACGATCGATCCCGCCATCGATGATCCGGCCAATGTCCCCTTTCTGGGTCCTCATCGAACACTCCACCGTACTCGCCAAGACCCATGCCCCGGCAATCACCAAGATCCGACATAAAGGATACAAATTGTTCATCCGGCCGGGCCGCAGCCTTCCGCAGCGGAAAGGCCTCAGCCGACGCATAATGTGAACTTTACCTCGTCGCCCGGCGCCGATACCTCCACTTTAGAGGCTCCTCCGGGCCCGCGTGGTGGAGCATAAGAGTTGTTAACCGCTCCGGCAATAGGGCCTAAGTAGTTCTGACAAGATGAACTTCGACCGCTAGGGAACAACCTCACTGAGCAGGATCACCCATAGAGACTTTAAACGTCGGCCTCCTTGACTCGTTTCGGCCACCCCGCCGCCGCCTTGATCTCTGTTGTCTGCGCCTGAGAACCGTGAGAATGATAATGGCTTGTATCTTTGACCCTCCTCAATCCAAGAAGCGCATCAGATCCCAGCACCACAGTGATCGGACTCACCGATTGAACTCACACCATTTCCCTACAACAGAATACCAAAGAGAAGAGCCCACACATCCTTTCCTCCATCTTCCAATCCTAAAATCTTCGTCAAGCCATTTAACCTGGGGAATGAAATCCTCCCACTTCAACGAGCGTCGGCCAGCCTCGCGCCGCTTCTTGGTAATCGTACCAATACTGGGGCAAATCCACATTTACTTCGCAAAGGTAGCCAGATTCCGGCTACTTCGTTCTCCGACCGGGAACGGGTTGAGCAAACCAGAACTTTCACCAGAGTAACACAATCATGCGCCCAGCAACTTTGTAATCATCTCGATGCCTCAACTATCGGTCCACCGAGGGACCGGGCGTCGAAATCCAGACGTCGAGGTCAGCAACGGCGTTCCCTTCCACGACGTCCAAGGCAAAGGTCGGGAATGACCGAGTGTAAGGAGTCGGGTCATACTACCTGGCAGACATATATTGTCTCCGGAGTCGAGAACCCTTCTCAATGCCGCTCTCGCTGATATCTCCGGGCTAATCGGGCGGATTTTCTCGAAGCTTGATTTCTCCACCCAATTTACTAACCTGCCTCGCCAAGCCTTACCTACACGAGCAACCCAAGGTTAGTCCATCATTACATACTAATATCCGTAAAAAGTGTTACTATCGTGCCGTGTCTAACCCGACCACACCGAAAAGATTGAGACCGATTGATATTGAACTGAAGACTGGGGGAGCTCAGGGACTCGTCCCAGGGTCCCCTTACTAGCAACACCCCTTTTGCCTCAATCTTAGGTGAGTCGAGGAGCCCGTTAACAACATGAAGCCTGGGATCTGCATCGTATATAGACATCCACCACTTTACCCGACTCTCGTAATAATTATACACAACTCAACCAATGAAAGGTCGAGTTGATACAGGTGGTTCAACACACATCACCCGATCGTAATACGACCACGCTGGGTGGATAAGAGTCGGGGCGCCGTAAAATGAAGAAATCGGTTGACCAAAATGACCGAAGCGAGCCTGGCCGCAAGGTGCTCCCAGGTAAAAAGCACGCCATTATGTTCTCTACCCGCAGGACTCATCTCGCCTTCCATCAACCAATCAGCGTTGCACGCACCTTTAATAAGCCACTAATTCCTCCATCGTCAGGGACAAAATGATGTCGCCAGGCGCTGTTCAAGGCGCCTCCGGCGACCACTCGTGGAAGCTTCTTCCGACCGCCATTCTATGCGCATCGTAAAGGAGAAGAAACGAATATTAGACTCTAGCCATATACCCAATTGGTAATGGCAGATACCCCGAGCTCCAAGCAATAACCGTCAAAGTAATGTTAAACCACGCCCCTCCTTTAAAGCCTTTCATCGTGGGAAACTACCACTTAGAAGCAAGGGCCAACACATTACTAAGGAGCGATGATGGTTACCTCAGAGAATGAAGTGCGCGAGTGCTCCAAATAATGGCTCACGAATCTAATGTAAAGGTTTAGACTAGCCTATGCGTGAGTTGGTCAGCCAAGAGGAAAGCAAATATAAACCAAAATAACACGAAAGGAAAAAGGTACGACTTATCGATGCCTATCTATATCGCGCCTCAGGCTCCGTGCAAATACATTTAATGCAATGATAGATCGATCGCCTGTCTTGATCCCAACCATCATGACTCGCTCGCCACGCCTAGGGCACAAGAAGCTTAAGGTGGGCCAAGCCCATGGGCCTTTCTCCCTGACAATTTAAACCGCCCGCAATGCCTTATAATATTCAACCCACCTCAATCCGTATTTGCACGTCCACACACGCTTGTAATAAGGCGCTAAGTCGTTAAAAATTACAATTTTATTAATTGCACCAAAAAGGTGTTTGGCATTACATAGCGATGCTTGTTGCCAAGCAATCATAATACAACACGACAAACTAGCATTCATAACATCCGAAATACAAAAGAAAAATAGGCAAGGCGTCCACCGCCGAAACCAAGAAAGAGGCCATACTACCAAGCAAAGGCGGAAAAGACGAGATGGAACTAAAGAAGCCGCCGCAGGCAAGAAGAAGGGCAAGATGGAGATGGGGCTGCTGCAGGCTAAGAAAGAGGAAAATAGGAGGATGAGGCCGAGGAGGTTAAGCGATCCCCGCATTCAGCAGTGGGGTGTCCCCTGATCTTATTCAAGTTCTGTAACCATCCAAAGTCCCCCCAGACACCTCGACCGCCAAACCATACAATCTCCGGGTCCAACCCATGATTAGAAGGCGCGCTTAAATGACTGAACACGATCATCCTTCATCCCGCAATCCAGGCTCCGCAACATCCACCATCTTCTCCTCGACGGCGAAACGTGATAACCCAGAAGACAAACTAACTCCATCTCCCCCATTAGCCTTTATAGGCCGCTCTAAATCTCAGTTCAACTCAAACGATCTAACAGTGCATCTAATGCCTAAAAAGTTACAAAATTTACGCTGGAAAATTAAGCAAAGATTGACGGTCGATTGTCTCTATAATATGACTGCTTGTTCATTTTTTTCCGACCGGGGATGATCTTCCTCCCAGGCAGGAAAAGGGGGGCATTGTGGGTACTATGGGCCCACGTCAGGTTCCTTAGCCGCATGCCCAAATTTCAAGACTTCAAAGGACTAACAGCTCCAAAAAGCTAGCTACCCAAGACCCCCAAAGGGACTAGACTCAAAGCCGCCGCACGTGAACGCCGGTCAATCCTCCGCCGGTGCTCTGATACCTCATATTTCGATGCCTTTCGCTTCAAGTGTTTCTTTCGACGGCAGCCTCCATCAAACGGCTACCAACCTGGGCCATGATATAAGTGTAGGTTCTCCCATGAACGACCTCCCGCTCTAACCGAATAGGAAAGCACTCCTAGCAAAGAAATTCCATCGAAGGTGAAGCATGAGAAGGAATAAGTCATCCTTCCCGAAATAAGAGCCACCTTCCACTATCATTATGGGAAGAAATCGTCATCTAAAAAAGACTATCCCCATCTCCCTTCTTCTTCCATAAAAGAGAAGCGAGGCACACCAAAGGAGGTACGAGATTCTTAATCGAGATAACTATTACTCTCAGATCTAGGTTTTCGAGAAAAAAAGACTAACTTTGCCATCGGAGGGGCGACGGAACACCACCGTCGTCTTCTATATATATATGTTTAGTTGTTTTAAAAACTTAAAGAAAATCAGAGATATAATTATTTTTAAAAACAAATAAATATTTTAGCAACATATAATAAATTGTTTCCACCGACTCAAACTCGGAACCCCCCCTCCTTATGTCTTGCCTTTTTTATGTCTTTTTATGCCTTTACCACATGAGCATGATGTGACACCCCAATTCCCGGGGGTCCCGTTGACCACCGTCAACCTGCGGAATACCTGTGTCTCATATCATGAGACTCATACATGAGTAAAATTGCCACATTAGCCCATACATCCATACTCACAAAAATGTATATTTTATACAAAAATGAGTTAATTTACAATTATCCAAAACTCTTGGCCTTTACCCATTTCTACAAAATACATAACAAGGCCATATGCACATTTCTTTCTTGTCTCTAAGACCTCGACGCGTCTCATCCCCAAGTGAACTCCTTCTTCATTCAAATAATTTTCCCCGACAGGTGAGCAATGCCCGCAGTGGAATCTGTCTTATATGGGCTACTCCCACCTGGTCAAGATACGTAATTATTAATTCAAACACATTCAAGTAAATACATTATCCTACTAACGTTTACATTGATATGGATGAGAATGACTCACCCTTTCCACTTTTCAGCCCTCAGATCGACTTCACGCATGCCTGCTTAAGGCAGGTGAGAAAACACTGCTTTTCAAAACAAAAGGTTTTTGTTCGAAACATATTACCAGCTTCCTAAAATCTATTGACAACCCTCCGAGGTGAATTGTCGGGCACTCCCCTAAATAAATACTTTTTGTCCATTTCCAAGATTTAATCAGTTGACAACTCTCTGGGCGCACCCTTCTCGTAAAATCTTCCTCCTAAATTCCTTTCACAACCATTTTCCTTTTTTCTTTCTTCTTTCACGCTACGTGACTCACACCTATCGTTTCCAGGCCATTCAAATATGATACAGAACAAGACGCTGGTTCTTCACACTACATGCAAATACATCAATCATGCATATATCGACAAAATTCACATACTAACCACATGTTATTCATTCATAGTAATAACATCAAAATTAAATTTACACGCTGCCAATAATAAACACCAATTCCAACGCTTCACACACACCATGTTTCACATAATTCAAAACATCATGTTAATAATAACTGAAAATGAACAATTCTTTCCGTTAATACACCCAAGCCATTCTTTTGGCTAATATTTGTGAAACAACACACTTTATTACCTTTGATCAACCATCAAACCAGATCGCTTTAACAATGGGCCCCAACAAGAAGGGTCGTCCGAAACGCCTAAATTTTCAAGCATTCGTTCCAACTGAGGACTGAAACTCACGTATTTCATCATAAAACACTCCAACCATAGCTTATAACATTACATCCATGGCACACAAGGACTACGGCCCGAGATCACCCCATTAACCGGCAATCAGTCCTGACTTCAAAGATAAATCCTGAATTTGATCATAACGCCTCACGCCACACCATCCAATTCATTAATAAGCCTAAACAAAGCGATTAAATCATGCAAGGAGTAAAACCCCTATCTCCCGGAGTTGTTGAAACTCCACAAAACCGGTGTCTATGCGTAGCCCTTGCAGCGTAGAGCAACTTTGCCTCTTGGCCCGATGAGAACCGACGGCCCGAACGCCGGGAAATCTAGAGAGGAGTTGGACTTTCTCTCTCTAAAACTTGTTTTTCCTCCCTCCACCGGCTTCGATCCAAAGAAACAAGAAATAACGCTTTTCATTTATTCCCTTTCATTCTCATTACCACATCAATCCTTTTACTATTTGGCAGATTACCTTTATCTTTATTCAATCACTGTTTGATTTTAACCAATTGTAAGACGCCATGTCCAGTGCAGGTCCCACTCGCCTCCTCTCGTTTGACTAATTCAGACCATACGACACTGAAATACTCAAACGCCAGCTGTCGCTTTCATTCACCCCCATTGCCTCGAAAAACGAAAATTTCTCGACTATCCCTAATTGTACCAAATTTAATATGGGCATTATTTCATGTGACACATCTTCCAATAGTGGAGTCCGCTTTCTCATTATCCGAGATCTAGAAAATTTCGATTTTGACCGAAATTAACATTTTACCATTTTTCAGAAAATTTGGATTTTCTCGATTTCACATACTATGGGCAAGAAAATTGTATATAATTAAAAATAATTAAAACTTATATATTTTTATATTATTTAATCTTCATTAATTATTAAACAAATTAATAGAGTCCAAAGTATATATATATATATATATATATATATATATATATATATATATATATATATATATAATAATTTATGTAGACTTTTACTACTATTTTATTTTTTCTTCATACTTCTTTTTAGTTTATTTTATATTATCTTTTGTTTAGTACAATTTGCCAGTACAAATTTTATTATATTATTTTTATTTATCATTTTTATCTACTAATGAAAGTATATCATAGATGAATACTAGTAAGTGACCATGAAGTCATGAGGGATATACAAAATTATGAGACCCATTGTTGCATTGAAAATGACAAGAAAATCCACTCCTAAACTAAATGTTATTGGTTCACACCTCTATTAGAAACGATCGTAAGCCCAAATTGGTGTGCTACTCGTGAATATGATTATGTGGGATAATAAATATATTGAAAAACAAAATTTAATTGAAAATAAATTTTCAATATTTTAGTTTTTTTTTTCTTTATTATTGGTGAAGCTTTTTATTGTCACAAATATTATTAAATTCCACAACTTCAAATAGTAAGAGAGTTTTAAACCAACATCTTTTCATGATCTTGAACAAAGCTAACACCAAGGAGATCCCACACACAAGAAGTTTGGCTTACAATGACGATACAAACTAAAATTACAATAAAACTGCAAACTAAAATTACAATAAAACTGCATAGAGGAGGAAGTGGGGCTTTCACCTGGGTCCGGATAAAGTGGATGGCAGCATCGAAGAGGTGTAGAACTAGATCTTTGTATCCCCGGGCCAAAGACTTTCCCCGGTAATGGTGAATATGAAAATTTTGTAATCCAACCCAACTTCCACTTAATCGAACCTCCAAACCTTCACCACCACAGACATGGATGGCCTCCTGGAATAATCACTTTGCAGGCACCATGAAGCCAACCTCATCATCTCTACTACTTCCTCTCCATGTTCTTGCATGTCCTCGCTCTCTTTATCAATTATGTCTGCAAGTTGCTCCTCTTCTGCCTTTCTTCTGAATATGCTTAGTAAATGCATGTCTTCTTCTCTGCTCGGGGACCGGGTCAATGCTTCTTCGCCTCACAATGCACTTCCAAGACTACTCACCCCAAAGTCAGAACATCCACTTTTTCTCAGAACGACCGAAGTTCACCCATTCCTCGAGCTGGCAGTCAAAAATCTTCCGAGTTATTGTGCCATGGTCCTTTAATTGATCTTTCTGGCGAGTTTCACATCCAAAAATCGAATCTTTGCTTAACCGCTCATCCAGATGCTTATGTTTTTGATGTCCGGCGGAACATCAGAGTACGTCTCGCGGCAGGATGTAGCTTCAATTCTCGGGTCATGTCAGCATGATCTCTCTGATCGTTACCAAAGTGTAGCAACCCTTGTTTTACGCAGTTGATCCACTGTTCAAGAACCTGTTTGCATGTATGCAATTATAGATCATAGTCATATGATTTTCTGATTGCCAAAACCTGATCGAACTTGTCAAATCACGATGGTGACGTTGTCGCTGATCTTAACTCGGTTAAAAATGATCCTTGATCCGTTCTAAGCCTCTCATATGGCTTTCATCGTAACTCACCATTAACTCCTTCGTCATCAGCACTTAAACCTTCCTTCCCCATTAACCAAAATCTTTGTTAGTTCTCGGCCCGTTGATAAACGGAAAATTCAACGCGGCGCCCTTTGTACCGGCGTCCAAAATGATCCCTCCACTCTCGAGTTAGTTTCTTCCAAAATGTGAGATTGTGCGCGTCGTAAACAATAAAACTGCAAAGCCACCAGATCGATCCGCTACTGGTCTGGTGAGCGCCCTCCTGTTCTTTCCGGTTCGAGTCGATATTTCGGCAATCTCTGGCTTTAATGTACTTTTAAGAGTCAAAGAAACATCGGACACCCATCCAAGCCTTATTGTTCTGAGCTGAAAAATACTCGGGAGATATGCAGCGTGTCCCCATCATGATTCTGAATAACAAATGGATAGTTTCAGTGGTGTTGAACGAAGTCATAGTCGGTAGGACAGGCCTGCTTGCAAATCTGTATGCTCCATATTTTCTAACATCTGCGGAAAGAAAAAGTAATTATCTGTGTCTTGAAGCTCAAGAAGGGTATGATATTGAGACAAGTGGCAAGATAAGGGTGGAAATACAGACAGCCCAGGTTGGGTTGCTTTCGTTTATTGGCTAGCAGGATGTTCCATTGGTTAATGCTAGGGAGCAAGATACTATATCTCCCGCATACTAATGGGTATCCACACTCGTCTATTTTCCCTTTCAGAAGATCAGCCGCCTCGATCCAGGTAGATGTAGATTCTTTCCACTGATAAACCCGCAAATGACCATCACCCCCAATCATGTATTGAGCAGATACTGTAGTTGTGAATATAAAACAAGCAAATTTGTTTTGGGTATCATCACGATACTGAGAGGCCTCCATTATATACCAAAAGTAGGGTCCTTCAGCACTAGTGTTCAAAATCTAGAATTCCACCTTGAATTCATAATAGAGCTGGTGGAGGATTGAATCTAACTGAGCAGCAAATCCAGAAGGTGTAAATAAAATTGAAAACAAACCTTCAGTCCAATTTGAATTGATACTGGGTCTCTCAGCTTCGTCGTAATTATCCAACCATTGACCCACAAGCATAGAGTCAGTTGGTTGGTCGAAAGAATCCCACAAGTAAGTATTTTCTGTGTTGAAGATACAATGTCTCCAAAACTCAGTCAAGTTTAACCTAAACATCCATTCCAGATGTGTTTGTGGACTAAATTAAAGTGCCATCAGTATCCCATAAGATCAAATCTCTTATTCAGAATTCCAGAGTATTAAGTCCGACCGATTGTTTTATTAGCAGACCACGTTGAGTATAGTTTTCGTCTTGGAAGCGAGGATGGCAAAGAGGCATGAATAGCTATTATAGTGGCGCAGAGAAGCCACAGATGAATCCTGGCCGCTGGTTTGTCTAACAAGGATGTGATCTACGGTTTCCCACTCTTCGTCTGGCGATTTCGTCCGCTGTCCCACGCTGTTGACCCATGACCTAGAGACGTTTGCATAACTTGGATACTGGTGGGAAAGCTGGGTTTTCGCGTATATTGAGGAAAATGAAGAGACTATGAGAAAAGAGAATACAAGAGAACTGCAATAACACTCCATCCAGTACCCACCCATGGCTTCTTTGAATCACAAGGGTTTATACAACCAGCAAATTAAGGTGGAAATTTAGAAGAGGATTCAGATATCGATAGCGGAAGAACAGGGAGGTCAGGCAATTCGATAGATGCCTGCAACCCAGAAATTCCCAGCAGAGGAGAGAAACCGAATGAGATAAAAGAGAGGTGTAGCGGTCACAAATGACCAAATGGAAAAGAAAAAAAATCATTACAAGAAGAGGGTTTGCATTTTATCCCCTGCCAACAGCTTTCTTGCTGGCACTACGTTGGAACGACACGTACTGCTTGTGTCAGGTTGGAGCCTTCTTCTTCCTCAGAGATTTTCGAGTCCTAATATTTTTCTTGCTGGGTGTAACATATATCGATCATGATAACATACAAATTAATTCTGAAACAAGAGTCAAGTCAAACACTCCTACCTACATAGGTCGCTTTCAAGTAACAGTAATAGGATACTTTTCAAAGTTTTCATTTTTCAATCAACGTTGATAAATAAAATGTGTTATGTTAGGGGGTTATGTTCCATAGAGAATGCATTTAGTGGTCTATTCTATAACATAAACTAGGGGGTTATGTTAAAGTGCAATGTGCTAAAGGGCTTTTTTGCCCCTTAAATATAGCTAGATGTCAACTTCGCCCACAACTCAATTTTTGAATCATTTTTGCCCTTATATAGGGATTGTTAAAAAACTGTTCATTGCTGTTAACATGACATTTTCTTAAGAAAAAAAAAGAAAAAAGAAATGCAAAAGAGTGTTAATTCATAATATTTGTAATTTATTTATTATATTTGATTTCTAGAAATTATTTAAAAAAATCGAAGAAAATTATTATTTTTTAATATTTTGTTTCCACAAAAGAAAGAAAATTAAATTGTATCTAAATAGCTTATATGTTTAGATTATTATTTGATTTATAAAAATAAATAAATAAAATTACTTAAAGAAATATGTAGAAATAAAATAATTAGCTTAAATATGTTTTTAATTTATTTTTTATTTTTATACTTTATGAAACTCAAAACTCGAATTTCAACAAACAATTCAATTTTATTTCTTTTTTCATATGTTTTTATATATTTCTTAGGCGACTATGTATAATCCTTACAAAGAATCCTTACAAGAACAAAAAAAAAAATCATGTTTAGGTTTTACGATAAAATAAATTTATAAAATGTAAAACATTCATTAAATCACTATATATATATATATATATATATATATATATATATATATATATATATATATATATATATATATATATATATATATATATATATACACACAATGATTTTTTGGGAAATTATTTTAATTAGAGATAAACTAATTTTTGAATAGGGGTTTACACTATTTTGAAAATTATATTATTCCTTCTTATTTTATATTATTCTTCTTTATAAAATTATTTTTCATATTTATATTATTAATCTTATTTATAAAGAATTAGTATAACTTTAATTTTATTATTTTTATACTTATTTTTTAAATATTTTTATTATAAAATATTTAAAATAGAAACTTATTTAGAAATCATTGAATTAAGAATAAGGAAGTTTTAAGATCTGTCTCTATGCTTACCTCAATTGATATAACTTTCAAAATTGAGAAGAGATATAATAAACTCGAGTTTGATTCTTATAACTTTTTGAAATGAGGTTTATAAAAAAGATATGAAAATATTTCGATTAAATGATTAAAAAGCTTGAATTTATATAAGTTTGAGTATTTTTAAACTAAATTTCTTAAAGTTTAAAAAGCAAGATGTTGTAATATATTAAAATAAAGTTCTTAGTATATACGTTGGAACGACACGTACTGCTTGTGCCAGGTTGAGCCTTCTTCTTCCTCAGAGATTGAGTCTTAATATTTTTCTTGCTAACATTCTTTTTGTTTTTATTTTTAATTTTATATGGTACTCATATTCTCGATTGTTGGCATCATAAGGTCCACATAAAAAATTAAAATTGGTGGTTGGGTGTCATAAATAGTAAAGGCATAATAGACAGAATTAGCAGGCATTGAAAAATTTGAGATTGTTGAGTTCATTGATTGAATCAGTTGGGGAAGGCATAAATGGATAGGAATCAGTGAGGGCAATTAAAACTTACTGTTGAGTTCATTGATTGAATCAGGTTTACTTTGTCAAATGTGTATTTATATGGACCTCTCCAATAACTGTTACAGAAATTATTGGTGCCAGACTCTCTGGAATAAGATGTTTTCGATTATTTTTTCTTAAATTTAGAGCCGACGACTTAGTTAAAATACTGATATGTTTGGTTTCTATTTTTTAAATTGCTCGGTAATAATTTTGAAAACATAAAATAGTTATTTTTAAGGTTTCCGAAACTAGTTTTATTTTATTAATTTAGCGTTTTTTGGCGTTTCTTTCGCTGCTTTAACAAAAAAAAACTACAAGAACAAAACATACGCCTGGCGTTTCTTCTAGTTATTGTTGGTTTTTAGAAAAAAGAACATTTTTAAAAAAACTGTAAACAAACGGACCTTATGTTTCTAAAGGTGAAAATAATTTTTATTCTTAGAAATAGAAAAAGTAAATGTTTTTGGGATAATATTTCCTAATTGTTTTCTTTGTTTGGTGCGATTTTTAAAATAAATATATAAAATGATTATAAATATTTGAGATTTTTAAACAAACATTTGTTTTAGAAAATATTGGTGTCTCTAAATTTTAAATTATTTGAAAAACAGTTGCCTCACAGAATTTTAATAATTAATGCAATGAAAATAGTTTTATCCTTTCTATAGTTTTATCCTATTGAATAACCAGATCTTTGCAAAATTCATGATAGATGAAAAAATAATGGCTTTTTGTTATGACAGTGACTCAAGAGATTCTACATCTATAAAACTTGAGAAAATTCTAATTTTCGAAACGGTAAACTGCACTTCGCCAAATCCGAAATTTTTCAGATTCTAATGACAAACAGACTTCATCATTTGGAATCGCTCACCAAATCTAGCTACCAAGTCGAATTTCGTCGAATTCCGAGACAAAATTAATTTCGCTTTTCTCGGCATTAATCGGTATATCAGGCCGTGAAACGGCCAGAGAGACATGTGATGTGACAAAGTCACCTAATACATGTACCCATGTAACACATATGTTGCATGATTAGTGAGATAACGACATTTAAACGACTTACTAAAAAACCACAGCAAATAGCTAAACGGGCGGACAACGATTAATTTTCAAAAGTTTTAAAATGAATAAAACAAAGATGAATAATAGTTTTCTTCTTCAATTGAAGAAAGAAACATGCGGTAAAGTAGATTCAGTTTTGCAGAGTAAATAAATGACTTATCTCTGTAGATTTCCCTGCTGCTCGACCGTCTGGCTTTTCAAAATAAGAAGAAGTCAGTTTCCACGTTATAAAGAGCTACGTAAGATTAATTCTCGTTAGCCTTATTAACTCCAAATATGCAGAATCTTTTCACTTTATTATTCTTACAATAGTCATTTTGGCTGACGTGATTTGTCGAGGCCTGAAGATCGCGTTACTCCGCCTCAAAATCTTCAATCGAGCAAGAATCTCTGATTGCGCGGCCGGACAGTGCCGACCCGAGGGTTTCATTGTTCACGTGAATTGTTGTGTCGTTTTGTGTGTTTTGGGTGATTCAAAATGAATTACTTGATTTGTTAATTAGCTGATGCGCTTTACCCTTCGTGTTATCGACAAGTAATCGAATAACATGAATTATGTGAATATTATGTTAATATATGCATGTAAAATATATTAGTCATAAATTGCTTGGAAATGGCATAACGCATTCCATACGCACCCAGGCACCTGTATGGTGTGAGTGCATGACATGAAAGAAATTGTTAAAATGAAAATGGTCGTTAAAGGAATTTCCATGAAGATTTTTCAAGAATCTGCCTCGAGAGTGGTCCAACAGCTTCATCTCGTGAGGCGAACCAATGACTGCTCGAAAAATTATCCAAGAATTCGATTTCTATAAGAAATTCAATATATTTATCGAAACTGTGGTAGTGTCGCCAAGAACAAAAAAGCTTTTGTTTTGAAAAATCAGATTTCGCTTCGTGACGGCTTAGGTATGCGCGAGTAGCTCATGGCGACTAGACATGGATTGGGCATGTAGATATTCAAGAGGATCATGTATTCGCTGAACAAGGACGGGTTTCCGCTGAGATACGTGCACTTAGGTAGGAGTAACCCATGTAGGAAATTATCACTATCGCACGCTTCACCAGGATCACTATTTCGTGCATGTGTGGAATGTAATAGATGACGGCAGCCACTGTGAGGTCAAGCCGAGAAGAAAGCCGGATTTTGGCTTGGTATTTTCACAGATAACATGTATTAACATTGTAACTTTGATATATGTTTTGCTGCTAATTATGTAAATAACCTAGAACTATGGTAGAAGTTGGTGTATTCTTGATGAGTATTGATGTATGGGCCAAATATTGTTTTTAATTATGTATTAGGGTCTCAATATGAGACACGCTATTCGTGGCAGTTGATTCAGTTATACAATGAGACACCCTGATCGGGCGTCACAATTTTGGTATCGAGTTTAGTATACGAATACCTAGACTCGATGGAAATGGGTTAGATCATGCATCCATTGTGCATTTTGATGAATGGTGTGTATAACATGAATTGTTGTGTATGTTGTGTGATTTGTGTGCTTAGTGAATAGAACATAGGAAAAAAAAATGTTGAGAAAAATCAGTATAATCAAATAAATGTGTTGAGGAGCAATTTTTTTTCTGAGGTTTTATAGTGTGTAAAACTGGAAAAAAAAAATTAAATAAAATAAACTTTATGAATTTATTTTGTTCCAATGGAAAATGAAAAAAAAATTATTTTTTTAGTGGTCTTCCAATAGGTGGAACAAAATGAAAAAAAAAATTATGCAGAAGACTGGAATGGGCTATTGCCCATTTTGGTGATTGAGTCACGGTACAATGTTTTGTATCATGACAAAGATGGCTAGGGCGCAAAGATAGCCACGACACCGCCTGGGGGAGGCCCCGCGACACCCGCCCACAACACCCGCCTCGAAGGGCCACGATAAGGCCCGCCAACCAGTGTGGGCGCGCGTGGCCCTAGTGGTCGGTAATGAGCCAAGCCTACTCGGCCCGGGCCGAAAGCCTCCGACCTGCCCAACTCGTTAGCTAAACGAGTCGAGCTTGAGCCTTAATTTTGGCTTGATAAATCTTAGGCTCTGGCCTGGCTTCATCTGCCCTGGGCTTAAAAGCTCGGCTAGGTCACGGACCTGGCCCGGTCTGAACGAGGTTTCCGCCACGGTCTCCGACCGGCATCCGGGTCTTCACCGGCGATCCCGACTCAGCGCTACGGAGCGGAATGCCCAGTCGTGTCCCGATATCAATGCACCCGATCCTCGCGTTCTAGATCCAATCGACACGACGCAAATGCGCCAATCCTCACGGCCGCTAAGGAGGCGCCGACGAAGAAGACTACCGAGCTCGAGCTAATCCTAATTGGCCGGGTCGGGGACTGCACTAGATCTCCGTATCCGCCAGATAGCGCAAATGGTACCCGATAGCATCGAAGGTGTCTGGCGATGATGTTCCAAAGGTGGATAGCGTGAAGAAGGTGCCAAGTAAAGGGGACGCTGGGGAAGGACATGGATGTTAGGTATGACCCACGGTACGATCGGTCATCCTCAGTGTACAAGAACCATTACAAATATGAGGGTATCGGGGCCCCGTGAAACCATAGAGGTCGGGTGGAAATGAGCTTAGACAAGGTTTGGCTTCTATCTTGAGTAAGATTAGGGCAAATGCAATTTTATTCAACGATACGATCAATTCACTCGATGAACTAGGATCCAATCTCAAATCAGTATCGGGGCCCCTTTGGATAACGGTATCGACTTAACCCACAAGATCTAGGCGTGTACGGGCAAAGGCATCAAGGGTGACGTAAAGGGGGTTTCAGAGGAAACAAGGAGTCCAGATTCGACCGTATCAGACGATGTAACGCTCGAGAGCACCACCGCTACCATTGGTATGGTACTGGGCCGACCGTTCGACATGGTGGGCGTATTCCTGATCTCCGCCGGCGTGCTGGGTAAAGGTATGGTCTTGGAAATTAATCATGCGCATCTTGGTAGTCGAGGGTGGTGGCCAACTTAACCATGTGCAGATATCGCAAATAGTTTCGCTGTTACTAATGAGCTTTGTTCGCGCATCTCGTTGATAGTATTATTTCTTTATTTAGATAATTGGATTTAAAACCAATCATGTTTCTATTCAATGATTTTAGGTGGTATCTTATTTCTTCACTGGGTAATTTCTTTCTTACTTTAATTCTATTTCATAATTTTCATTTGCAAGTCAAGTTTGTGATGAATTATAAGAATCCAAAAGGGAAACAAATGTCAAGGAGGGTTTTTAAGTCAACTTTAGTGACAATTGCTAAATCAACTAAGGTAAAACAAATCCTATAGAAAATTATTTTTAATTGATGTGTATTTGTTATCAGATTGATTACAAAAGTTAAAAGTATATGACTAGCCTGATAGACTGATTACAATACAAACTCAGATAGCTCTCGGGATCGGGCTTGAGTCGAGGTTAAGCTCAACTCGTTCATATGGAAAAACCAAATTTGGGCCTGCCGCTTTTTTTTTTTTAAATCGCAAGCTTGAGCCCGATTTTAAGCTCGCTCAGCTCATTGCCCGAGTCCGCTCATAAATTAACAAGCCTAACTCGAAATGTTTAAAGCTCTACCGGCCGGCCAAGCACGCCCCACGGGCTAGCGAGGGAGTTGAGATACAAAAATTGTATCGTGGCTGGGGGGTGACCATTATGTCGCAATATGGCGCACAGGTCGCGATACAAGAAAGCGCGACACGGCCCGCGATACGTCGAGCACGCAGACACGGTATTACCGACGCCAGAGCGTGGCGCGCGGGTACGGATCGAGTTGCGATACAATTTTTCAGACGTGACCGGGGCGAAGGTAGCAACACAAGGACACGGCAGGCGAGCCACACTGCACTTCAGGCGGGCGCATAATGACAAGCACACCGCGACACGGCCACGACAGGCGCCCGCTCCCATGACATGATCGCCTGGGCCGCTGGTCCGTGGCGCGACGACCGCGCACGCAGACGCGACGCGAGGCGCCGCGACGCCGGGTCAAGGTGTGCGCAATGTACAACTGACTCGCTGACTCAATGCAATCGCTCTAAGTCACCGTTTGGGATTAATCGCTCATGAACACTGCTCATGAGCACCGCTCTCACGAGGTTTTAAAAAAAATAATAATAAAATAAAATAAAATAAAATATTTTAAAATAAAATGAAATAAAATAAATTTTTTTTTGTTGAACATGATTTAATATATGAACTTATTGTCTTATGCTACTCATGAATGCATGGATATCAGGTATGAAATGTTTTTTAGTATGTAGATAGTGTCTCTGAGGTCAGGCTTACACCTGTAGATAATGTTGAATCTTAACTTACCATTCGACATGTGTAGATGGCTATCTAGGCGAGGACGTAGAGGTTCACGAGGTGCCAGCCAAGCACCACCAAGATAAACCGCAAGAGACCTTTGTTGAGGCCGAGGATTGCGGCCGTACGCTAACAGGCCAAAGTAGTGCAAACAGGTCGTCAGAGGTCCGAAAATCTCCAGAGGTTCAGTGGCACATCATCATCCTATATTCACAATGTGGGGAGGAGATCCGATGGTGGCGTACTCATTGGTTCATGCAGTCGAAGGTATCGAGGCTGCGAGACGTCTCTAATATGACCAAGATCGACTAGCCGCATTCCACAGGCGAGGCTCCGAGTATGGTGGAATCAAGCAAAGACCTCAGAGATCTAGAGGCAAATGACATGGGCAGAGTTCCGCAGATCTTTCATGGGCAAATATTTTCCTGACACTCCGCTCGTCACGCGAAGGCCTGGAGCCTTGGGGAGTTGAAGCAGGGACTATGACCGTGATTGGAGCATATGGCTGGGATTCACTTTAGCTAGTCTGCTTGGCGTGATGACTACGGCCACATACGGCCAAGGTCAAGAGATTCGAGAAAGGGCTAAAGTTGTCCATTCTCCGAGGCGGATCAGGACTCCGCCCCACAGACATGGACCTGCATGGCTGGGACGGCCCACCATAGAGAGAGATCGAGGATGCACCTGAGCACTGGATGCAGCAGGTAAGAAGAAGGAGAGTCACTCTTCTAGTTCAGAAAGAAGCGTAAGGCTCTAATTCACGGGTTCCGCAGCGGCCATCCCAAGTTAGGGACAGATCAAAGGTGCTATCGGGCAATGGTGTGCTACCATTGCTACACACAAAGACGACATACGAGGAGGGATCGCCCCGTGAGACAAGGATCCCGTGGTTTCTGGACAAATGCATCCCATTTAGCTGTAGGACAAAGAGAGAGATATAAAGACATTCCTCCACAAATTCTAGTACAGCGAGGAGCCGCACACCTCAGTGAGCTGCACCAGCACCCTCCCTTTACACAAAAAGCCGGAGGCTGTGCTATGGGCCGAGGCGCAGGGACGAGGCTCATGTGCAGGACGCGTGGGGTTCAGGCGTGTCTACGCCATCACACCACTCGGTCGGAAGCCGCCAGATCGCGCCCAATTATATGCAGGTATATTTTGCTATCTCTCCAATGGGCAAGAGTGTTATTTGATTCTAAAGGTTTCGCATTCATTCATTGCCGTATCGGGCCGTGATAGAGTTGTGCTTAGAGGTCGAGGTATCTTAGAGGAGCCCTCAGATGTGAGTTATCCCTTAGATTGTGTATGCAGGATAGATGATAGAGGTCGTGGCTGCAGTTGTAGATCTCGGGATTCTACTCACAAAGGGACCCGAGGGTCATGGATATGTCGAAGTTCGACGTCATCCCTGGGATGGATCGGGCCGACACTACAGTAGTCAAGTATCCACACATGAGCGCAGTATGGTTACCGCCTCACACTCCAGGATGGTACTGTGTTGTATTTCAAGGACAAGCATGATATTTTACCCCCAAACTGCACGAGTCCGTATGTCATGGATAGTTACGGGTCGGGCTGGGTTGCTTCCACCCTAGAGGAACAGATGAGACCAAACTTAGATCCGGCCGAGTAGTCTACAGAGTATGAGGATGTTTTTTTTTCAAATGAGCTACCGGGATTGCCTCCGCAGAGGGTTGTAGACTTCGGTATTAAGTTACACCCTGGTACTTCGCCCATCTCTATGACTCCGCATAGGATGGCACTAGTTGAGTTGCAGGAACTCATAGTCCAACTATAGGAGCTACTGGACAAGGGGTTCATTAGACCGAGCACTTCACCACGGGCGATCCTGCCTCATTTGAGAAGAAAAGGACAAGACCCCTTCGACCGTGCATTGATTACGGTAGTTGAATAGGCGATCAAGAATCATACCCATTGCCTGTAGATTATTGATTTGTTTAACCGCTGATATGACAGTCTACTCCAAGATAGACCTTCAGACCGGTTACCATCACCGAGGATTGGTGAGACAAGATATCCCAAGACAAATAAGCTCGTGACGCTAAGCATGGGCACTTTGAGTTTACTATGATGCCCTTTGATTGACGAATGCGCCAACAATACATGGATCTCATGCATGGGTGTTCCAACCTCATATAGATCACTTTGTCGTAGTCTTCGATGACATTTCGATCTACTCCCCTACCGGGAGCGGGAGCATGAGTCACTGGAGGATTGTCACGCAGCTTGCCGAGAGACCATCACCGAGACGCCAAGTTCAGCAAGTGCGAAGTTTCTGCCATCAAGTGAGATTGACACGCAGGCCGCATCAAGCGTGTTAGTAGACCCAGAGAAGGTCGAGGCCGTGATGAGTTGCAGGCCGTATCTTCAGATACGCACTTTCGATCGGGTCGGCACTACAGAGATTCATTGAGGATTTCTCCCAATTAGCGGCACCTATGACGAGATTGACCTGGAAAGAGGTTAAGTTTGATTAGGATGACCGATGCGAGAAGGCATTCCAGGAGTTGAAGAGGAGGCTTACTTCAAATTTCTCCTATCTCATAGTCCTTATTGTGGACAGGGGTACACAATGTATTATGATGCCTCGAAATAATCGATGTGTATTGATGCGTACCGGAGGGTATAGTAGCGCTTATGGTTCTCGTTAGATGAAGAATCACTTGTTACACTCATTCCACACATGACATGGAGTCAGGTCGAGTCTCGCGCCTTTGAAGATTTGGCAATCACTCACTTATATGGCTGGGAGTGGAAGGGGAGCACATCACGATGGATTTTATGACCCACTGCCACCACACCGCAAGGACACATGATGCGTAATGGGTGATAGTGGACAAAGTTCTACCTAAGCTCAGACATTTTCAGCCGTGCCGATGACCTTCACATTGAGAGAGATTCCCATTGAAGATCCGAGAGATAGTCGACTACATGGAGTACTTTGATTCACAGTAGCTTAGAGACCCGAGCTTTATTTACGCACTGGGAAGAGTTTCCAAAAGGCTATGAAGGCACGGCCGACCATAAAGTACAACTTTCCACCGCAGCATGCATGTGGTAGGTTAGTCGAGAGGACCATACAGTGTTAGGAGGACATGCCGCGAAAGCATGGCCCGGATCATCATAAGGGTAGTTGGGAAGAGCACTTGCCCTAGTGGAATCTACTTACAACAACAATTATCGTGCGAGTATACGCATGGCACCATATGAGGCATCAGATGAGGCCCCAGATCACCGATATATGTTGGACCGAGGTGGGAGAGAGCTCCACCACCTGGCCCCGATTCGATTAGAGACACCTCCGAAGGTGAGTTTCATACCAGGTTTTCTCACTCCGCCGTAGCCGATGTAAGAGCTATGTTGATGTACGACGTCGACCCTTAGAGTTCGAGAAGGTCGAGATCACGTCTTTCAGGTGACGCTTAAGAGAGGCAGAATGTGTCTTGGGTGGGCAAGAGAAGCTATCGCCGAGGTTCATTGGGCCCTTCGAGATACTCGAGAGGGTAGCACTGTAACATACCGATTGGCTTTACCGCCCAAAGACGTTGCTGCCCACGGCGATTCCATGTCTCCATGCTCCGAGGTACACCCAGATCTCAAACTCTCATGTAGTGGATTAGGAGAAATTGAAAATGACACATGGGCATTCGAGGAGGACTGTGCATTATTGATAAATGTAGATCAGGTTTTGCGACGCAAGACCGTGAGGTTAGTGAGAGGGTGCTGCAGGCAGCACCAGCCGGAGTGGAGGAGTCAACGTGAGAGCGCGAGGACACGATGTGAGCCACCTATCCCTTCTTGTTTAGGGATGAAGGTATGTGGTTTAGTCGTTTAATAATTAAATGACTAGTTTACATGCATGGTATAGTGCACGTTGCATATGCATGTGAGTTGTTGTGATTGTGCAGAATTTCTGGATGAAATTCTTTTTAAGGAGGGGAGAATGTAAAACCCGAGAAAATTCTAATTTTTTGGAAAAGTATTAAATGGTAATTTTGGTAAAAATCCAAAATTTTTCAGTCTCTGATGATCGAACGAACTTCACCGCTTGGAATCGCCTCGCCAAATCTAGCTACCAAGTCGACTCGCCAAATCTCGAGACAATCGAAATTTCACGCCGAGGCACCGGGTGTCGAGTGCCGTAAAACTACTTGTGAGAGACATGTGATGTGACAAAGTCACCTTACTACATGTGTATCCATGCAGGGACATGTTGCATGATTAGCGAGATGATTTGAAGATGAATGGCTTAGATTAAGCCATGTGTCAGGCCAGTTAAATGAAGGGACAATGATGAATTTTTGAAAAGTTTGAAATGAATAGAAACAAGAGAATAGCTTTCTTCCTCTTCAATTGAAGAGCAAAACGTGTAGTAGGTGTGAGATTCAGTTTTTAGAGAGAGAAAGAGTGACTTCTCTCTAGATTTCCCGGCGTTCGGACCGTCGGTTCTCTTCGGGCCAAGAAGTAAAGGTGTTCTACGCTACAAGTAGGCTACAAGTGAGTATAATACCGATTATGGGAGTTCGACAACCCAAGAGGTGGATCTTTCCTACTTGGTTTATTCTTGGCTAAGGTTTCATTTTGTATGGACGGGATTTGTCGAGTCGGAAGGCCGTGTTATCGGTCTCAAAAGCTTTGAACCGAGTGAAGAAATTCCCATTGTATGGGCCGTGAACAAAGGTCGACCCGAGGTTTCATTGTTCAATGAATCGTGTGATCTGGGGTGATTCAAAATGAATTACTTGATTTGTTAATTGTGTCACAGAGCCAGAGAATTTGGTGTTATTGATTGTGAATTGAATAACATGAATTATGTGAATTAATTATGTTAATATATGCATGTAAAATATATTAGCATAAATTGTTCGAAATGGCATAATGCATTCCATATACTCCAATCTTAGGATGGAAAAGGCATGATGTATTAAAGAAATTGAAAGAAAATGAAAACTTGTCGGTGTGAAAGGAACTCCCATGAAGACGCCCGAAGAATTGCCTGAGAGTGGTCCAACAAGCTCATCTCGAGGGAACCAATGACTATTCTAAAAAATTATCCAACACCCGCCTCGTAGGGTAGAAGTTGATTAGTGCCCAAAATTCGCTATTTTGAACCCTATTTATTAGGTTTTGAGTGCTTTTTGTGTACTAATAATTTAATTAACCCGATTTGCACATTAAGGTCTCTCGCTTATTCTACTGACGCATTTTGTGGCTAATTTGTAGTTTTGCAAGATAATCAAAGGCTAAAATTATTTAGAAACAATTCAAACACGGTTAAATCAGAGTCGACTTAGCATCGCAGATCGTAGACGAGAAGGAAAGAAGAACGTAAAAATGTAGAAAATTTGAGCTATAGGAAATTCCTACACTCACCGGCTCATGCTCATGATACATTATTCATCCAAATAGCCTAACGTTCACCGCTTGTTGACGCTGAGATTTTTTGTTACAATTTTTCATTTCTTCCCATTTTATCCCTTATATTAGCTTTTGGTTTTTTCTTCTTTTGTACTCGCTTATTCGAGCATATATAAGCCCAATTTAAGCCCTCAGATCAACTAATCACATATCAATAAAGTTTTTGCGCATAAGCTTTTAGCTTCTCCCGTCTTTTCCATTTTCTCTCATTTTCTTTCATTTTCTTTCCACTTTCTCACTATCCAAACACTCTTCGAGGATGACAATCCTTGGAGACGTTAAAACCTCTTTTCCTTGGAGCTGAGGCCACTCCAAGGTGGGACTAAAGGCAAATCGAGGGTTTTTCCAGGTATGTTTTAACAAGTGAGGTATTTTCTACCATTTAAGGTTTCAGTCAAACGTAGGCTTTATCCCTTCTGTTGCTTTAAATGATTAGTATTTCAAGTTTTCGTCTACTGGATGCTTATCGTAGATCCATTGACATCCATTAGTTATCATCTATGGGTTATTGAAAGGCGATTCAAGGATATTTTTATTTTCCCCAAATTTTAGGTTTGATCCCTCTTGCCTCACTGTGTGAACAGCCAATACTTGGTGTGTTTTCTTGTGGTTCATTGTATGCTTATTGTTAGATACAGTGACATTCATTAGTTATCATTTATTAGCTGTTGGAAAGTGAGTCAAGGTGATGTTATTCACTGTCCGAGACCATCAATGGGAGGCAAATACCAATTTTTCAAAGATAGTTATTTAGGGTCAAGCCATAGCTTAAACGAAGAACCTAGCTTGGGGAGGATAACTATATGTAATCCTCCCCAACGGCGGAGGAAAGGACCCTAGAGAACCTCGCCATTCTGGGGATCTCAAATTTCGAGTGACCTAACAGTACAAGGAATTCTATTTTACATTTTTTTTTCACTTATTTCATTTTTAATCCGCAAATCACCAAAACCCCCAAATCCAAATTTAATTCACTAGTTTTAAGCTCACTGTAAGTCATTTGTACGAAGAAAACCCATCCATGTGTTCTACCCTTGGGGAGCTACTCATACTACGTGAGCTCTCAAGTACGGCAAGAGGATTTATGATATAAATTTCATGATTCGATACAATCTACTTGGCCTAAACGACCAAATGATGCCGCTGTCGGATGGTGCCTAAGTGCAATTGATGAGCAGTTGAACACTTGTGATCCTCATCACAAGATTTGGTGAATTTTCTTTTATTTTTCTGTTTACCAGTTTCCTGGCAGTTTGTCAATTTTGCTTCTCTATTTTTTTTTTTTTTTTTTTAGTTCACATTACCCCTTTTGGGTAGAATTATTTGTCTTCTTTTCCTTGTTTTGTGTTTTCTCTGTTCGTGGTGCAGGAGTACATTTTCCAGTAGATTAGAAATCCAGAAGGCAGGCTACTCACTGTATTGCATACATGTCAATGAGGGATTACAGAAACCTTCCATGGCAGAATCAGCAACCCTTGGGGAGAAATCCAAACCCAAATAGGTCTATGAGGGACTATTCAATGGATGAGTGCACTGGCTCTATAGTGTTCCCTCAACTTATGCACCTCCCTAGCTTCCACATTTTACTCAACTCCTCAATCCACCACAACCAATTACGCTTAATTTCCTCTCCGCTTGAGCAAGCAATACTAACTTCGGGGTAAATTAGTGGATAAGGCAACCGATGTAGGATCGAGGGTAGTGAATGTCAAGGCCAATAAGGAAATTGACACTGTGGAGAACTCTCTGGACCAAAAACTAGATGGGCTTAAATGTTCAACAAAATGTTCATCAAGAGGAAGAAAATCCAGAGGGGGAGTGCTTGAGTGACACCATGGTGGAGGAGCAGTGTCTACAGCAGCTACTAGAAGGCTTAGTAGAAAATTTTGAATCCTCGATATCGGGTGCCGCCGTCTCGTCTATTGGAGAAGAAGGAGCTAATCCTCGTTGTCGATCGAGGAAGCAAGTGGAAGGACACAAAGAGAACAATTTACCCTCGCTTCCTCCCTCGACCTACCTACACCGCTTCAATTCGCATCACACCACACCCAAAACTCCTACTGCCAAAGCTAAGGCCAGCCTTCCACTATCTGCCATGCAAAACTCAAGAAACACGGCCACCGCACAGACTTTGCCACTACATAAAAACAATGCGCGCCATCACACCGCATGACACGTTGGATGAGCCTGCGTCGGGTTCCGACTGAGCACCCGAACCCCGGTGATTTAAGTCTGCTTAGTTCCAATGTACTTCCAAAGGCTTATGAATTGTTTGGGGGGAGCACATTCTCCCCTACTTTTTGTTTTCATTTTTCTTGTCTTATTTTATTTTATTATGTTTTATTTTTATTTCTTTAATTTTTCTTTTTAGATTTTCTCTAATTCTTGGTTAATATTTGTTTTTAGCTTAATTTTCAATCCTTATGTACTTTTTCTTAATTTTATGTGTTTATTTTTATGGTTTTGATTAATTTTTGGAGCATAATGTAAAAATATGTAAATTTCGCAGCCGTGAAATTTCAGAATTTGCCACTATTCTTTTTACGAAATTTCGCAATTACTATCTACACACAGTTATTGTTTTCTCCTGCACTGTGCACTATTTTGTCCTTTTGTGATATATATATATATATATATATAATTTAAAAAATATATATTTGGTCGGGTCTTCAAAATTTTTTTTTTTTGTTTTATTTATTTCATTTTTTCAAAATTCGCAAAGGCGAAATTTCGTAACCCAATTTTGTTTTCATCATAACTTTTTCATTCGAACTCCGTTTGAAGTTTGGTACCGTTGGAAGGCTTAGAGAGCTTAAAATCCAAATATAGTCAGAAAGAATACTTTTGAAATTATTATAAAAGTGTAATTTTCAAAATGATTTAATCGGTCACTTTTTTTCCTTTTTTCTTCTCTCCTAACTTGTTTATTCGCTTCTCCAAACGGAGTTAGAAAAAAGGTGTTTGATGGAAAGCTTGTGAAGTCTCCTATCCAAAAACGAGCACATCTCACAGGAGGGGGGAGCACTTCCTTCTCTAACTTTAACTGAGCCCCATTGCGCATAAATCTAGACATTTTGGCCATGAAGCAATAAGGAAGTGGCATGTATTTATGTTTTTGTTATTATTTTCGAGCAAGCCCATTTTGTGATGTTCAGTGGCTTATTGGTTTTCCTTTTGTGAAGTCAGTATACTATACAACTTACTTTTTTTCAAAATTGGACCCATCTTGCACCTACATTTTTTTGTGTTCTACTTAACCTCGTGGTTTGAAAATTGAAACTTCACCACCCTATTGATGTTAGATTGGTTCCATGCCCGGGCCGAGTGGACAATAAGTTGAACTCGTTGCTTTCACCATTTTTCCTTTTTTTCTTCCACCTTTAGCTAACTACCCACTGTGTGCCACGTTTCTTCAATAACTAAAATCGCTAGCCTCCTAAGGTTTTTTCCTCAGAATAATCCCAGCCTCAAGCCATTAATTACCTTTAATAGGTTAAGGACCCTATGAATAGAAGGCCAATGTGTCTTCCAAATAAAAGAATAGAAAGAAAAGCAAAAAGAAAAAGAAAAGACAAAGAAGAAAAATTGCAACGCTTTGCCTTGAAACCCGAGCACGGTATGAGGGGTGTATGGCGAAAGCCTTTAAAGCCCGGTGCCCTAAGCCAACTGGTTGGGAGCCACCGACTTAGTGATAGCTACACGGGTGGATAGGTGGAGTTTAGCAAGTTGTAGGTGCTGGAGTCTCGAAATCATTCGGAGTCCAGGGTGAAACCTGAAGAGTTAGTGGTCGAAAGACCCTTATGAATTTGTGCCCTAAGCCTTAATTGGTTGGGAGTCATCGGTAGATCCCCGTTACATGGAATTTGGTGAGGTCAATTCAAGATTGCACCCTAAGCAACACAAAAAGAGTTATGGAATAAGAGTGGGTCCTGATCTATTTGGGTTGGTTAGTGTGCTAGGTTGTGGCAATAATCTGGTTGGGGGGAAAGTGCAATTTAGCAGTTTATTATTGAGAATTGATCAAACAAACACTTAGGTTTTAGTGGAAGTCTCTGGTTGATTCAGCAAGAAAGAGGCTCTTTTGATACTCAATTTTATATGGCATTCATTCTCTCGAGATGGTTATTGGGCTAGGTTTTGATGATTCTTACTTAGGGTTAGGCATTACTCATTCACAACCTTTTTGAAATATAATAATTTTTGTGAACATCATTTTGTTATCGTTTTGTATGCTCTTTCTTTCTTTCTTCTTCATCATATGGACTAGAAATGTGTAGAGTTGGGGTGATTAGTGCCCAAAAAGTTCTATTTTGAACCCTATTTATTATAGGTTTGAAAGCGCTACATTAATTCATTCAATTAACCCGATTTGCACATTAAGGTCTCTGCTATTCTACTAATCGCATTTTGTGGCTAATTTTGTAGTTTTTGCAAGATAATCAGGCCAAAATTATCGAGTCAATTCAAACATGAAGAATTCGAGTCAGACTTAGCATTGCAGATCAGAGACGAGAAGGAAAGAAGAGCAGAAAATGCAGAAAATTTGGAGCTGCAGGAAATTCCTACGCGCACTGTTCATGCTCATGACACTATTCATCCAGCAGCCACTGTTCACCTGCTTGTTGACGCTGAGATTTTTTGTTACAATTTTTCGTTTCTTCCCATTTTATCCCTTATATTAGCTTTTGGTTTTGGCTTCTTTTGTAATTTCGCTTGGCTCTGAGCGTATATAAGCCCTTTGCAATGCTTCGTGATCAATCAATCATTTCATCAATAAAGCTTCTTACAGTTTTCAAATTCTTCTCCCATCTTTTCCATTTTCTCTCCTTTTCTTTCATTTTCTTTCCACTTTCTCACTAGCCAAACACCCTCCGAGGATGACAACTCGGAGGATGAGCGGCTAAAACCCTTTTTCCTTGGACTGGGAGGCCACTAGGCAGGGGATCAAAGGCAACTAAGGGTTTTTCCATGTTTTAACCCGAGGTATTTTCTACCATTTATGGTTTCAATAAACGTAGGGCTTTATCCCTTCTGCCGCTTTAAAATGATTAGTATTTGATAATCTTTTTGTCTATTGGATGCTTATTGGTGATCCATCGACATCCGTTTGTTATCATCTATGGGTTATTGAAAGGCAATTCAAGGATGTTTTTATTTTCCCCCATATTTAGGTTTGATCCCTTCTTGCTCATCAGAATAGCCAATACTTGGTAAGCTTTGTATTCATTGTATGCTTATTGTTAGATACAAGGACATTCATTAGTTATCATTTATTAGCCATGGAAAGTGAGTCAAGGTGATTTTATTCACCGGTCTGAGACCATCAATGGGAGGCAACAATTTTTCAAAGATAGTTATTTAGGGTCGCTTACGCTTAATGAAGAATCCCATTGGGAGATGACTATATGTCATCCTCCCCAACACGTGTGAGTGACCTGAGAACCTCGGGCCACTCCCAGACCCCACACCGAGCTTACCTAACAAAGATAAGGAATTTATTTACATTTTTTTTCACTTATTTCATTTTTAATCTACAAATCACCAACTCCCCTATTTTTACCAAAACCCCTAAATCCAAATTAATTCACCAGTTTTAAGCTCACTGTAAGTCATTTGTACGAAGAAAACCCATCCATGTGTTCAATCTCTAGAGCCAATTATATCGGCAGCAAAGAGTTCTCGCTACGGCAAAGAGGGATTTAGGATATAAATTTTGTTGATTCCGATACACCTACTTGGCCTAAACGAATCAGTATTCCAACATATTTACCGAAACTTTGTAGTGTGTTTTCAAGAACAAAAAGATTTTGTTTTGAAAACTGTATTTTTGCTCGGTACTTCACTAGGGCATGTGTGGAGGGAGCGGTGAGGACTCGAGACATAAGATTGGACATGTAGACATTCAAGTAGGATCATGTATTTACTTAAGTGTGATTTATTGTCATGACATGTGCACTTAGGTGGGGAGTAACCCATGTAGGAAATTATCACTACTGGGCATTGCCCACCCCGTCGAGGATCACTATCTGTGCACAGAGTGCATGTGAGGACGACGTCACCAGAGGCTCCTCGTTTTGAGAAGAAAGCCTGATTGTGGTTTTGGTATTTTCAAGTATAATATGTATTAAAATCAGAATCTTTGACATATATGTTTCGTTAAGAGTAATGTAATAACCTTTGAACTATGGTATAGTTGGTGTATTCTTTGATGAGTATCACTATGCATAGCCCAAGTGGCCGTTTTTAATTAGCGTACAGTCTCATAATATGCAGACACAGCTATTCAGTTAACTGTTGTCAACGGTGACACCCCAGAGCCAGCGCCACAAAGATCAACTAGTGTGACACTGTCATAAGTACACCAGTTAACTCTTTTACGATGTACAATGTGTAGAGTTAATATGTGTATGAAGTAAGAAGATAAAAAAAATTATGTGAAAGATCATGCACACACACATTGAGGGGGCCAAGGATTAGTTACGCGGTTCAATAATTGCCTACATCCGCGGGGTGGAGCCTAGATGTAAGGTGTTTCACTATATATCAATTAGGCTACATGTTGGACTTAAGTGAGACAAGGCTCCCCCTTTCTTACAACCGTTTCTCCTAATCCATCCAAGGAGAAACATTGATATAAGCCTCCTTATTTCTCATACTAACTGGTTCATTAGTGCCCAATCACTCCATCCCAAGCCGGAGTGTTTACCTGGCCGACCATCAAGGTTTTGTGTAGTACTGAGCTGTTCTTTTGCGAAAAACAAACTCCCCTAGAGAAACATCCTTGTGCTTACACCGATGATTTGCAAAGGTCTCTTCTACTCATTTTTGCTGACCAAGATGAGATTCTTCATATGAACCAAATCCACTTTCCAAAAATGTTTTATATGGTTTTACCATCACCGGTTGATATATTTTCTTATACATGAAGCATAATATTTTCTTTCCAATTTGGCTTCTATAGATGAGATTCCTTACTATTGAGATTTTTTATAGATTCGAATATGCACAACATCTCTTTATACTTCCTTCCTCAACACGTTGTGGAATAAAGCCTGATTTTCGACCCGCTTGATTTGGGGAAAATCTTTCCAATAATGTAGTTGGTACCTAACTAAGGTAAGGTCCACCTTTCCTTATGCTCCATCACCAGGAGAGACACACATAACTCTGGATAGGTGTGTTAAACGATTTGCTGCAACATTTACTATGTCACGAGTTGAAGCACTTTATGCTTTTATTTTTGACAAGGGTTTTGCCAATAATGATATGCCAACAATAGAGAGAGAAGGTTTTTTCTCTCATCTCAAACCCTAGTTACTTATATTCTTTCTTTTCATCTAGTTAGAAAGGAGGGGTGGTTTTTTTTGCCATACTTGGCCTAAAATCACCCCTCCTAACATTTGTCCACTCAAATCTTGACTTTATCTCTCAATGAAGTGGTGTCTTCCACACGATCTAAGTTTTCTTTTGATTTTCCTTTGAGTTTTCTTTCCATTCGATCTTGGCGTGTATTTGTGTCATTGTAAGATGGTTGATTGTGATGAAGCATTTAAACGGCAAAGTTGTTTTGATCAGACAAACAAGCCATATCAAATCTTTTGCTCGCAAGATGTTATCGATTTGGAATTTGTGCATTCTAGGCACCTTAGATTAATAATTGTGTATTGAGCAAACTTTATCTTTGCTATTAACTTGAATGTTGTGTCATCCTTAATGTTTTTGCACTTTGATTTCTATATTAAGATGTAATGTATTATTGT